>PVJA010012285.1:0-52428 GCA_004027025.1 Myocastor coypus
GAGGTAGAGGAGGAGGAGGAGGAAGAGGAAGAGGAAGAGGAGGAGGAAGAGGAACAGGAGGAAGAGGAGAAATGAAGAGAAGAAGGGAGAGAGGAGAGAGTAGGCAAAAGAAAGAGGACCAAGTGTTCATATGAGAATGGAAACCTGTGGAAGAGGGGCTCAGAGCAGAGGCTTTCAGGGGAGGCGGACTGGTCTGTGAGCACCTCAGACTCATCAGCTGTTTAAGCTGCTACCTGCTGAGCTGAAGGAGGAGGGGCCCATGATGACAGAGGGGAAAGAGACTCCCAACCTGCTAGATGTCCGGTTTAGAGGACATGAACTTGTGTTCTCTAAAACCAAAGAACGAATTTGAGGAACAATGAAGGTTAAGGGCAAAATGTATTCGTGGGAGAAAGAAAGTTTCTTTCCGAGAGAGGGACAGAAGGCGTCCCCAGTGTGTTGCCAAAGACCCTGCCTCTTCTAGGGATTTTATACAGCAAAACCACAAGATGTGAGACAGGTCCAAGGAATTCAACAATAGTTGTTACATTGCATGATGTTCTCTTCAAAATAGTTATTTAGATTACTAAATATAAGCATGCAAAATTGTTCAAAAATAAAAATCCATAATAAATTAAAAAGAAGAAAAATATTTAAGCATTAACTGCTCCTTTCAACAGACCAGCAGAAATAAACAGCATGATTATCCAAGCTATCCTACATGTATACATAAAAATATCTTTTCCCTTCCTTCCCCATTTCTTTCTTTTGTCCTTTTCCTCATCTAAGTTTTTTTCTTACCTTTGAAAAGTCTTTTCCCCTTCACAGCATCTATTGTACCTTTCAGATTTTATTTACTCTTTCAGGTTCTTACTCTAGCGAGACAATATGGTGTTTACACAAGTCGTATCTTTTATTTTGAAGTCTGGCGCACAGTGGAGGTGCCTGTCTCTCCCACAGTAGCAAGGCACTGCTCATCTGCACTGGTTCCCTTGAGGGCCTGGCCCTGTCTACCCATAATGTTTTATCCAGCTTAGCTGCTACAACAGTGAGGCGGGGGCAGTCTCCTTGTTGCCTGTCCTCTATGAAAGAGTTATAAGTATGCAGTGATGATTTGAAAATAGGCAGGATGTCTACCTCACGTATAGAGTGTGCTTCATCCTTCCTGCCTCCCTGAACGTGGTGAGCGCGTTACTGAGGTATTTATTAGGTTCTGGGCAGAGAAGCACCCTCTGAGAATGAAAATAAATGAGTGTGTGTGTGTGACCAGAATGACTCATCTTGCAAGTCCTGTATTGGTTTTGCTTTGTTCCATTACAATTTCATAGAAACAGAACAAATCTCCAAAGACCCAGAAAAGAACTGCAGAATTATCTAATCTCTACTCAGATGGCATCCATTTCCCTTTCCCCATTTGTGAAAGGTATAGGAAAACTTTCTACCTCATCTCATCAGGTTATGGGAGAGACACAATGCAGCGCTCTGCAGTGGCTGGATGCAGGCACGTGGCAGTATTTGTCTGCACTGAGTGTAACCCACATTAGAGGGGAGCACTCACTCCACGTTCTCTGAGTGTCAGTCAGTTATGTTAATCATGTAAACAAGAGGAGGGAAGGGAGCAAGCATTTAACCCACTTAATTGTTTTGAACCACAATTGGTTTGCTAATTACAGATCGTACTTGGCAACACACCAAAACAAGGTCTTTAAGGACAATGCTCTTTCTATTCTAGGAAGCTTTCCTATTTGAAAAAAATAAACCTGAATTTATGTGAAAGTGGACTCACTCAGATATGTCATTTCAGGCTCTCAGGTTCACTCATGACTTCTCACCCCACCTTCCGTGGGCAGTGCAATGCATAGGGGCAGGTGGGCCTTTTCTGGCAGAGAGCTGTCTGGCAGTTCCTTCTAGGATGTGAAATCTGGCTAGGCAAGAGTACCAGCTGGCACAGCAGAGGCCAGGTGGCAGGGTCACCTCTGAAGGAGGCAGAGTGGAAGACCGCCCCCAGGGCAGGTCCCCAGATGCTGCCAGTGGGGACTGGACTTGAGAGATACCACCTGCCTCCCCCCAAGGTTGTCTTCTAGCTCCTGCAAACCTGACGTCCAGCCGGGGCCTGGCTGGGCCTGGCTGGGATCCTCAACTCACAGACAAAGGGCAACCCGTGAACCCCTCCACCTCTGCTGCACTCTGCGCCCTCCAGCCAGCTCCTGCATGACTGCCCTCCTAGCTGGGAAGCACAGGGACCAGGGTTCAATCCCTACTACCATGTGCCACACCACCCAGCCTCTGAGAGCGCTGAACCGGCAACAGAGTCCAGCTGTAGTGGTGCATGCCTGTGATTCTAGTGCTGGGGAGGCTGAAAGCAGGAGGGTCACTACGAGTCTGAGCTGCTTAGTGGGATTCTCTAACAACCAAATACATTAAAAAAAAAAAAAAAAAAAAATTCTTGACCTCTTTCCAAGATAGAACTATTTGACACCAGTATGATCCTTCAGGTCTTGCTTGTAGGGTCACAGAGCCAGGGCCACATTACGTCCATGGCTGACGTGGCTCCCTTAGTAAAACAGAACCTCAGCCTCTGTCCTGGAAACTGAGGATTTCCACCCAGGCTGGCAGGAACCTGCGCCCTCCCACCCTGTGTGAGGGCTGAGGATTCTCCCCCGGGTGCTTGTGCTCATTCTTCTGCCTCTCGCTGCCTCCGGGCACACACGTCCTAGTCAGCCCGTCCCTCTGGGGTCTCCAGTGCGGAGCGCTGCCTGGGTAGCGCTGGCCTGACTTCGCCCAGTCACAGCACCTGGGGCCACTTTTGCTGCACAGCACCGCTGTCCCGGTCTCAGGCAGAGCACTTGCAGGTCGCTCTCCTGCACTGCCCGCGCCTTTTGTCTGACCACTGTGGCTCCGAGGACTTTCCAGAGTTTTTGTTTTCTCGTTGCTTCAGATGAAAAGAGAAACCCTCTCGTTACTCTGCTTTGGCCAGAAGCACAGTCTGCATTGATTCTCTGTAAGTACATGTCTTTTTTATTTATTTTACTGATAGTTTTAGGTATTACAACATAGATCTTTAAGTTCTTGCAATTAACCTCTGAGTAAAATTATGTGTTCAAGTGAAAAGTAAAGAAACCCCCAACTCTGCAGTCTACTCACCTTTCTGCTTTTTGCGTTTTCATTCTCTCATGTTTTCACTGTCTACCCAATGCTACACTGTATTAATAATATATTAAACCGCTGATAGTCATTAAAGCATTTCAATATGCTAACCAAGTAAGGACTTTTATATCTGCTTAAATTTTTACCTTTCCAGGCTCTTTACTCTTTTCTTTATGTCTGGAGGTTTTTCTGGTCTAGTTTCTTTAGTCTAAGGAAATTTTTAATCTTTCTTATTTGAGGTTTACTTTTTTTTAGATACTGTGTGGATGAAAAGCACATGCTGCTTCATTTTGAAAGACATTGTTATTAGAATTCTAGGTTGACAGCTTTTCCGGCCAACACTTCAAAACTACTATTGCATTTATTTTGTTCTGTACTATCTCTGACGAAAAGATATCTTGAACTTCTCATTGTACTTTGTATTTTTGCATCCTTTAGCTACAATTCGGATTTTCTCTTTACTTTGATCCCATATACCTTCATGCTGTATCTGGGTGTACTCACCTGAGAATGATGGCTTAGGAAAGAAAAGGCTCATTTTGACTCACGATTTCAGGAGCTTCAGTGCATGGTTAGACAACTCCACTACTTTGGATGAGCCTGTTTTGAGGTAAAGCATCATGGGGAAATGCCATGATGGAGGACAGATGATAACCCTGTGGCAGCCAAAAAGCAGAAAGAGAGTGTGGGAAGGGAGGGAAAGAGAAGGGGTGAAAGAGGGGGAGGGAACGGGAAGGAAGAAGAATAGGAAAAGAGAAAGCAAGGACAATATCTACCCTTCAAATGCATGACCTCAGTGACCTACTTCCTCCAACCAGCCTCTACCTCCTAAATACCTACTCAGTTACCAGCTCATCAATAGATTAATCTTTCAATAACATTGGTTCCCTCATGGTTCAATCACCTATCTAGGTCCCACCTCAGAATACTACAGATCAGGCCTGTAATCTGTGTATTAGTCTTTGGGGAATGCTTTATTTTAAACCATAACGTTAGGGATAGCTTGCTTTGTATTTATTTTGTTTGTGGTTGGCCTTTTCAAATCGTAGCTCAGTGGCCTTTGCCAAGTTTGGAAGCCTAGGCCATTTTGGTTTTTATTTTTATTTGTATTTTGGCCATTTTGTTTTTCAATATCACTTTGACCCTGTTCTTTTTCTTCTATTCCTGGGACTGCAATGACACCTGTGTCAGAACTTTTAATATTGTCCCACAGATTTCAGATGATTCTTTTGTGTTTTAAAATCTTCATCTTCGAGTCTCATTTTGGTTACTTTTTTTGATCCATCTTCAAGTTCATAGGTCCTTTCTCCTATTGTTTCTAGTTTGATTTGAAGGCTTCCTTGAAGCCTTTGTTTCTGATATGTTTCTTTTCTGCTTTTTTATTCGTTTGTTTTTTGTGTTTTGGTTTTTATTATATTTAGGGCAGGATCTACAGAGTTTACAGGATCTCACTGTGTAGAGCAGACTTGTAGTGATCCTCCTGTTTTCAGCCTCCTAAGCGCTGGGATTACAGGCACGTGCCATCATGTCCAGGCAAGAGGGGCCAGCATTGTATGTTGAGGATCAAACCCTGGCCACTGCACTCTGCCTAAACAGGCATTTTAGTCTGCTGAACTATCAGGCCAGCCCCTTGATGTTGTGTTTCTTATACCTAGGAATTCCATTTGTTTTAAAAAGCAGGGGTTTTAAATTTTTTAAACATTTTTCAGTAGTCATTTAGCTCTCAGAGTTACATTTGGGATTACAGGCATGCACCATCATGCCCAGTCTCAATTGCCACCTCAGTGCACTCTGGGGGCAGGGCCAGCACAGCAGGCCTGGGGACTGAACCCTCGGCCCCTGGCCTGCTATTTGCAGGCACTTTACTCTGCTGAACTATTTGGCTGGCCTGATGAGCCACATTTTCTTGCACTTTTATGTATCTCATCATTTGGGGTCTTATGGCAGATTTTGGGGGGGCGGTTTATGGCAGGTGCTTTGTATAACAGTAAAGACTAAAGCAAATCATTTGCTTTCAGAAAAGAACATATTTTTCCTTCCCTCTTTTTTTAGAATAAAGGCCCACATCAATCTGATAGCTTATTGATGAGTCCGATCTTCACCGCTGCTTTAGTTGCATTTGGTTCACTACCTGTAGGCTGTAGTTACTGGGAGGGTAACAAGATCAAGTCTTCAGCCAGACTTTTTTACGGAGCTGCCATAAACCTGAGATTTTTTTTCATGAATACAATTGAGATGACAATTTTCAAACTGTGCAGAAAATCTCACTCCAGTCGCTTGCTATTGCAGTTTATTCTGCCTTGCTGGCCTGCCTAAACCCTCTGAGAGCAGCGTCCTTCCACCCTTAAAGCTGGAAGTGCTGGCGTCTCTTCCAGATGTCCTCTACCTCCCCCAGCTTTTGGTGCCAGGGAACTGGTAGCAGCTCTGGTGAAGGGACTGTATGTAGCCTCCTCGTGGTGAGTAGCTCCCTTCCTTTGTGTTCCTGTCTTGGGGTGGTGAAGATGCAAGCAACAAGGTGACAGGAGATGTGGTTGGTTAGAAAGAACAAGAGGAAAGTTCCTGCTGTCAGGAGGGCTCTCAAAGACAAACACCACAGATGTTAAAGTACAGAGACTGACAGAGGTTTTCGCAGGAGAACCGTGTTGTGGGACGTGCTGCTGATTGCTGTTGCCAGACTTTTGATGTTCATGAAGCAGGCTGCACTATATCTTTGTTCTTTGCTTCACAGCCCTCTAAGGCTTCTCCTACTTTTTTCAGGGACTTTTCCTCCCTTGTTTGTGCTCTAATTTCTCATGGCTTATTGTTGGCCTTCATAGATGAGGTTCCAAGGTTAAAGAATGCATGCGTGTAAGACAACAACCACAACACCATACAGCATGAAACAGAGCAGGGGATAAGAGCACAAGAGCCAGAGATGTCTTCACCTTTATTGTATAACTCTTATACCAGTTGCTATCTCATGTTTATATTCATATATAATACTGTATCCAGTGCATGCATGTTTACCTGTGCTGTCTTGGTTATAGAACCATATCCCACAGTGTACCTGATTTAGATAAGTAGGATCATGTCCTCAGGTGTCCTTAGATGCCCCTGAGCTTTGAGGCAGTTTGAGTGGTCATCCACACTTACCTTTGGCTCATTTAGATCCTAGCCTTCAGTTTACTCATTCAGTGAGTTTACTGAGCCCCTTACCCTACGCAGCAACCTCTTATCTCCTGGTCTCATTATTGTGCTCCTCTGCTCTGGTAGGCCCCCCTGTGTACCACCTGGGTGACACCCCTGGTGCTCCTCATCTGCCTCATGCTGTTGGCATACTGGCTCTGCAGTCAACAAAGACCTGCTGGAAAGATGGGACAGCTCATCTGTGTATTTTGAATCTTCTCAGAACTCTTGCAGGTGTGTGAATAGCTGAAGGTCTCCTTTCTTTTATGAAGGATTTGCTGTTTTCTAAAATTTAATTCACTTAGGTTTCATTGTGCCTTCAACTGATATAATTTTACCAAATGTCTTGATCTTTTTTATTGAAGGAAGAGCAGCCATCCCCTGTAACTTTCTATACCCTAAGCACAAGAGAAGACATGTGTACCTTTTAAAAATTTCCTGATTTATTCAGCATGCCTGGTAAATTCAGCAATTTTAATACTGCCAGGAAATTCCCTAGAGGTTAATGCATAATAGCTTTTACATTATTAAATAGAACAATTTTTCAGTCCCATGTGATCATTTTTCAGGTGCATTTTGGCCTTTCTCTGGACCCTTACTATATAATTATCCAAGCTATCTAGTGTATATATATACATATCTTTCTTTCTTTCATCTTTATTTTCTCCTTTCCCATCCCAGTTGTTCCTTCCCTTTGAACAGTTTCCTTCCCTTTCACAGTATCTATTGTGCCTTTTGGATTTTCTTTACTCTTTCAGGTTCTTACACTGGGGAAACAACATAATGTCTATACATGTGGGTCTGATTTATTTCACTTATGAGTATGGTCTCTATGTCAATTTACCTACAAAAGCCTCGAGTTTATCTGTTTTTTATATAACTAAGTAATACTTCCAGCTATTCTCCTCCCCAATATTTTTTCCAAATAAACTAAAAACACCATACCACAGCAATATATGTGCACCCATATTTATAGCAGCCCAATTTGTCATAGCTAAACCTTGAAAACAACCCAAATGTCCATCAGCTGAGGAGTGTATTTAAAAAGATGCAGTATTTTTGTACACCAAACTGATTTTAATGACTGATGTTCAAACTACAACTGAAAGTGAACAAAAGGGGGAGAAGTCACATAAACTACAATAAATTGCCTGATTTGTGTTGGCCACCAGCCCTGACTCTCAGCACATTGTCTCACCTAACCTTCAGCCCTGCCATGTGTTCTTACATTTTGCGGAATGCAGCACTTCAGTTTCAAATGCCAATGGGATCTCAGCTCCTCTGCCAAGCCAACACTTGGATGGATCTGTTCCCCTTCCCACCTGTCTTGGTTACTTTTCTCTCAATGCTGAGACAAGTTACCCAACACCCAAAATTTAGGAAAGAAAGATTTATTTAGCTCAGAATTCGTCAAAGTTTCAGTCCCTAATGAGTTGACTCCAAGGTCAGAGAGCAGAAGGCAGAAGGAACAGTTCAAGGTGGCAAAATCAGCAAATGCCACAAGAACAAAGGGTGGGGCGAGCCACCTGCCTTCCTCCCTTATATTGTACGCAGGCTGCCTGCCCACAGGATCACTCTAGCACCTCGTGCTGAGGCTCAGGATGTTCACACAGGGAGGAACTGAGTCACCTCCTTAAGCTTCTAAAGTTCTCAGTTCCCAAACTGACACAATGTACCAGCCATTACACCATCACACTGCCCTGTCTCTCCTAAATGTCTTTTCCTACTTGAGAAAATGAAGGAACACTGATCTCTAGAAACTTTTTCCCTAGATAGCAAGGACATATCTTCTCAGCTATAACCACAAAGTCTGTATCAACAGGGAAAGGAACCATATGCTGACATCCAGAATAATAATAGCCTTGTTCAATAAAATGTCCTGCCTTTACAAGAACATTAACACACTCAAGTAAATCAAAGCACTACCGTGTTAACATTCTAATACTGTGTATTTTTTAAATCATTTTGGAAAAAGGTTCTGAGATAAGTGCATATGCCATGTGCAGTTCTCTTTCTTTAGCAGATTCTGGTCTTATTAAGTTGACTAGGACAAATGCTTTGCACCAGAAGTGAAGTTAAATGACCACGTTCTGGACTGACTGTATGCCTCTTGCATCAAGTTACATTAGCATTAGGTCACATTAGGAGGTGGTCATTGGGATATTAGTAGAAGATGGAATTAAAAGATATAATATTTAATAAAGATTTAAGTGGCCACAGAACGCTTCACTTTCTCTAAATAAATACATTCTCTAATCACCTCAGTATCTGTGAAAAGACTTTTTAAAGTTACCATATTGAGAGTATAAAATTTAAATCTTCCAATTGCTGATATTTCTTTCCTTTGGATTTCTGTCCAAGCATTGCCAGTTTGAGTGCTTGCCAACCTTCAGTTTTAGAGACACAAGAGAACAGTGAGGTCAGGATTGGCTGAAGAAATGTGACTTAGAGGGAGAAGGGAGCCCTGGAGTTCACAGTGAGCCACAGGGCAGAGACCCCCGAGGACCCACAGAAGGGAGTCCCTCATGCAAACATCCAGAGGATCTCCCTAGCCTTCCCATGATTCCAGGGGTATTTTGTAGACATTACTACTGGTCGATATTTGTTTATATGAAGTTGCTGATCAACTTGTTTGCTATAATCCAAGTTGTGCAATCTATCGTGCTTCCTCTTTGCTTTAACCTTTATGAAGCTCAGTATTAAATCATACAGAAAGCTCACCAGTGTTTCAAGTACTGCCTACCACGCACAATTACATGTACCATTACATAGTAAAGTATGTACATACACACAAATATGTATACTGAAACATCTATGTTCACATAGATATGCAAAAACCTAGTATGCCCATCAAAAGATGTTCAACATAGTTTGCAATGAAATGTGCACCAACATCACAATGAGACTCACCTCAGACTTATATCTTAGGCTAAAATCTTGAGACAAGGATGGCAAATAACAAGGAAAAGTGTGGAGAGCCCACATGTGCCAGTGGTAGAAACAAAGTATCTCAGCAACTTTAGAAAGCAGTTTAGCAGTTCCTAAATAAGTTAACCATTGAACTGCCATATGGAATGCCAATTCCATGCCAAGACCTACCATCAAGGGATTTAAGACACACATCCACACACTCAAAAAAGTGTGTACGAGTGCTCACAGCAACATTGTGCATAATAGCAAAAAAAAGGAAACAACTAATCATTAACTGGTGAGTGGATTTTGAAAAGTATGTATTTGTTCCATGCAATATTACATGGTCATTAAAATGAATAAAATGCAAACTGATACATGCTACAACACTGATGAACCTTGAAAACATTACGCTGGGTCAAAGTAATGAGATCTAAAAGGCCATATATGATATGCCTCTATGTATATAAAATGCCCAGGGCAGGCAAATCTACACATAAAAAGTAGTTTAGGGACTGTTTGGAGAACCTGGAAGGAGTAATGTGTAGTGATTGTTAATCACTACACCAAATGTTCTGTAATTAAATAATAATAATGGCTACAAACATTACGAGTATATGAAAAATCACTTAATCATAATTTTAGATGTGAGTTTTATAGCGTGTGAATTTTGTATCAGTTTAAAAGCAAACAACCAAACATATACCCACATCATGCGTCTTCACACTTAATGGCAAAGCATGTACTCTTTTCATCTTAGATCAAAGAAGCAAAACACTATTGAAAGAAACAAAAGAAGACTTAGGTGAACAAGTGATGTTCATACATTGGAAAACGGAATATTGTTCAGATATACCACACATTCTCTGAAAATTGGACTAAATGTCCAATGCAATCTCTATCAAAATTCTGGTAGACTTTTTTATAAAAGTTGATAAAATGGAGAGTAGCTCAGTGGTGCAGTGCCTGCCTGGCAAGTGTGAGGGCCTGAGTTTGATTCCTGGTACCTCCCCACCACACACACACACACACACACAAACAAAGAATTTGATTAGATAATTAAATAATGTGTGTTTAAAAAAAGACTAGAATAGCCAATTATAATGCAAAGCACAAATCAAATCTTAATACCCAATTGTATGCCTCACTGTGAAGCCAAATACCCAAGATGACAGCTTTCTGATGTCAACCTTTCTCGGTGCAAACTTTTCCCTGCCGTTACAAGCAGAGAACAGAACACACAGTCAGCTTTTCTAAACCGGCCACTAGCATGAGCGAACCCTCATCTGGAGCCTTTCCCTACGCAAAGAGGGGTGAGGAGAGCTGGGATAGAGGATGCATCGCACTGGGCAGCCCCTGCTGCCAAGCTTTCTTGTCCATCCATTACACAACGTCTTATTGAATCTTTTTTCTCAGAGCTTCGGTATGATGCAAAATATAAGAAAGCAGGAGGGAAGTACTTGCAGCACATGGTGTCATCCAGCAACAGACACTGTGCACATTTTCATCCTTGCAACAACGTCACGTGGTGAAGATTACTCACCCCGTTTTACAAAAGAAGCTGCACCTCAGAGGGCACAAGGACCATCAGGCAAGGCAGCGCCAGCAGAGATGTGGGACATGGCAGTCAAGTCCAGCCCACGCCTGAGCCTGAAATCGTTGCTTTCTCCACTAAACTATCCTGCCACCCACGGTTGAGCAGGGCAAATGAATAACAAGAAAATACAACACAGAGTGATGAATGATAGTGTGGGTGAGCCTCACTGGAACACACTCTGCCTGGGGAAGTCTGGGGGCCTCGTGGGAGAGGTGACAATTGAATCTAGTACTACTCATCATTAGGTTCGTGGCCAGAGCCCACACAGGAACACAGACTGAGAACTACACAGAGAATGCCGAGGAGTTAGACTGGTCTAAAATACTACAAGACTTGTAAGATATTTAGTTTCTAGATTAGGAGAAGGCCACTTTGGGACAAAATGGTAGAATTCTGCGTGTATGGAACTGCAGAATTATTATGTAATTTGGTGAGGAGCATTGAGTCACTGAAATGCTTGAATAATGGTGAAAGGAAGGCTAGGAGCTGTGGTTCAAGTGTACTTTTCTTTTCCTACTTTTTCTTGGCAGCAGGTCATTTGTTGCTGTGTTGTGTTGTGTTTGTAACGTTTACAGAAATGTAATCAACTTGTGGAAAAGTCCTCTAGTCTTAAGTGTACACTTCAAGAAATGCTCACAAATTGAGCACCGGAATGCAAAACACTTCCAGACCAAGGGAAACTCTGTCCCTAGCCTCCTTCCCCAGCACATTCCACTAAGGGGACTCTGCTAACTACCCACACTACGCCTCCTTGTCATCTGCCTTAACTTCACGTGTGTTCTTCTGTGTCTGGCTCCTGGCTTTTTTCTTTGCAATGTTAAATTTATTTCAGTTATTATATCTCAGTGTTATATTTTTCATTCTTATACCCAACATTTGTTGGGACACAGTCAACACTGCTTTCCATAGATGGTTCGTCTATCTTTACTGTTCTATTGTACTTCATGATACATAAAAACACACCTGGTTATCCATTTTGTAGTCAACAGGCCACATGCCTAGGTTCCTCTCAGAGACTATGACAATTTGTGTGGCTGCAAACACACTTATACTTGTCCTCCGGGCCACTGATGTCAGCCGTGTCAGCTCTTGGCTTAGGCCTAGAATCTGTGGGGTCCAGTGTTGGTTGACTTCCTCAAAACGACTGAGTCAGTGCATAACTAACTCCATGTTCTTCATCCTAGGTAACCTACAGAGAGCCAAAGAACCAGGAAAGTGGTGGGCTGCAGCGAGGGCACCCTGAGACCCCCTGAGCAACCAAGTGGGATGTGGAGAGAAAATGATTGGCCCTGGGGATCTTGGCCCTGGGACTCTGAGTCCTAGGTGAAGACTCAGCTGGATCACTTGGTGAGTAGCGAGAGGACAGAGGCAGCCACTGGGTCAGATGGGGCCCTCAGAGAACAGTGAGTGGGGTAAGGAGTGAAGAGGATTGATAGTGAGGCCTGGCAGTCAGGGGGAATTCAGGGAGTGAGAAGCAGCGGGAGCAGGAGGAAACTAAGAAATGTGATCCTCCCCCACAAGAAGCAGGGACTCCTGCTGGAGGACTGGGCTCTCCCTGTGCCCTTTGACAATTGACAGGGTATTTCAAGAGCTCAGATATGTTTCCTGAAATTTGAACTAAACTTTCTGCAGCCTGAGCACTGACTCCAGCCTTGTCCCCAATTCCTTTAGTTCTCCCTGCACATTTGCTATCAGGAAGGACTATCCAGAGAGAGTACACAGCTTTCAGCACTATTCCTTTCAAAAATAATCCACCCACCTCATTACACTGGAGTTGATCTTGGAGTCTTCTGCACCACAGCTCGATTTACTGCATCTTTATGATGTGCACAGCTCTGAAGCCTACTACCCAGCATCTAGGCTGACTCCTTTCTTACCTGGGTGATGCCTGGCACCCTGCCTTATGTGATCCATTTGTTCAGGCGCTTAGATGCTGCGAATCCTCCCATCACAGAAGGAGGGGTAATGCTGCCCACAAGACTGCTGTCTCCCCTAAAGCTTGCAATAATTAAAGAAAGAGGGAAAAAAAAACAAATATGTAATTGCCAGGGCTGCCTCCGATACACCACAACAAGACTGAATCCTTCTGAGGCCTGTAATATGGAACCTTCTCTCCTGGGTCTAACATTTCAATGAGAGAGATTTACAATTAGTGCAGCACAATGTAACATGGGACAAGTGCTAAAATAGAAGACAAACAGCATGCTGTGGATGTAAAATGAGCCAACGCTGCCTCCTTAATTCTGAGTAATCAATATAAATTTTCCAAGAAAGCAAACTTAGCTTTACAAATGCGTGAGATTCTATAACTAGCACCCAGGGAAGAAGCACGAGGAAGTGCCAACACGTCAAAGCACTCACCATATATCCCCAGCATTTGGCGTGGTTAGAGCACCCATGACAAGAAGCAGAAGTGCTGTGCTCCAGGGACGCTGTTAGAAACGTGGAAGCTTCAGGCCCCAGCTTACCAGCTCAGAAACATTGGGTGTGGGGCCAGAAAGACAGGTTTTAAGAAGTCTTGCAAGGGACTCCAAGCACAGTTAGATCCAAGCCCCGCTGGCATGGAGGGTGATGGAGTGGGATGACGTGAGACGAGACTGGAAGGCTGGATGAGTCTGAGTCAAGGTGAACCTAGAAGGCAGCTCGGGGCTCAGGGTTTTTTCATGCAGGTAACAGGGTCCCACTGTAGACGAGTAGAGGTGAGCATGTGTGTTGGAAAGAAAGCTCAGCATGTGGATGATGCACTAGCAAAGGAGCAGCTGGGTTAGAGAGAAAACACTAAGAAGCTTGAAAGTTTCCATGAAGGAGAATGCATGTTTCAGTCATCCAAGGAAGTACATGTAAAAGTCATCATTATCTTTATGATTCTAAAACATCAAATATTCTTCAGTATCGGGTATTAAGATATCAGGTGTTCATGATTTTGGTGTGCGCAAATCCCAGATCATGGCAACAAAAGTACTGGCATCTAAAACTTAGGCAGGGTCATTGTACTGGTTGACACACTGCATCAACTTGAGAAGTTAAAAGCTTAACTATATCTGCCCAGCAATTCCACACACTACAGCCAGGAGGCGCAAAACTAGAGTGACTCATCACTTAAAGGATAGAAAAGGGAATGGAGGATGGAGCATTACGCTTCCTCAGAGGCGCTCTGGTGTTTGCAGGCAGCTTGGATGTCCACTCCTGTTTTCCAACGCAGACTCTTCCAGCCTCCACCTTGGATTCTTCAGCCTCTGGTATAGACTCATCAGCCTCCCATGGCAGACCCATTGGCCTCCCGATGCAGACTTGCCCAGGACACTGTAGTGAGCACCAGACCTTGGGACTGAATCCTTCAGTCTCTGGTGTACAGATGCCCTCTGCACACTTCCTCATCCAGCTCGATGGCTGACTTTCATAAGCCAATCTTATCATTTCATATGCATTTGTACATCCTGTGTTACATATGGTCCTTACGTTTTATCTGCTCCTCTAGTAAAACCATGACTCATACAGTCATGATTTACTTTAAACGTCATGAATGTTATATCACCTACACGAGAAATTAGAGAAAGACACCTCGGGGAGCTAAAACTTGAGTGGGACAGCAAAATATCAAACCAAAACTATCCCAAAATGTTTTCTGGTACACCTGTGCCAACATTAAGCCTGACTTCCCTTTTTATGCTCATTCTTACTGCAAGTCACCCTCACAGGAGGACAGAGAAGGAGAGCCAGATCCCGAGTCAGATCCAGATGAAGGAGTACCCAGGGAAGCCATAGAGCTAAAATAAAATTTCTTGTTCAGAGCTCTTTTTACCTCATCATAATGTGCTTTGTGCTACATTCTTGCATCATTATTTAGCAGTGTGAGCTTTTAAAACTGTAACTGGCATATAGTAGAAACTCAATAAATAGTTCTGATTAAATGACTACATCCTGCCCCCTTCCCTCCAGCCAGTGTCTCAGCTCCTCCTCCTTCTCCTCCTCCTCTTCTTCCTCCTCTTCCTCCTCCTCCTCCTTATCCCTCAACTGCAGAACCCGTAACTGCCATTCTACCTTGAGGCTCACAGAGGCTATCGTATTACCCACTCTTAAACTAATGCTATACCCCAAACAACATAATTTCATTTCTTTACATTAAAAAAATACATGAAGCCAGGCATGGTGGCGCATGCCTGTAATCCCAGTGCTTGGGAGGCTGAGGCAGGAGGATCAATGTGAGTTCGAGACCAGCCTGGGCTACAAAAGTGAGCTCAAGGCCAGCCTGAACTGCAAAACGAGACCCTGTTTCAAAAGGACAAAAAAAAAAAAAAAAAAAAAAAATACATGAACTCTCTGTATTTTAAAAACTCCCTCTCTTTGAACAAGCATGGAGACTGTGCAAGGATTTCCATTATTTTGTTAAAAGAAAGTAATTCTGCTACTTACAAGTGCCTACAGCAAAACACAACATGTGATGATAAACAAGTGCCCTGAGATGGGTGTAGAGAAATGCTACACTTATCAATTATATCACTTATAAATGGATGTTTCCAGAGGGCCTAAAATTAAACTCTCTTCTGAGACATAAAGCAGCTTTGCTGACAACAGCTTACACATGTTTACACAGCTGTATTATTTGAACTATAGGCATGGCACTGACCCACTAGGTGAAATGTACAGCAAACATCCTCACTTGGCTTGTTATTTGAGAAAGTCCGTGGCCTTACGTGACTTAAGTCTGTTCTACTTAGAAAGCCTGACACCCAGTCTGGGTATTTCGGTGTGGTTGGAATCTAACAATACACCCAGTTTTCCTTCCATGGTTCAGGAACATTGAGAGGCCTCAGAACCTCATTCCCAACGTCGCATAGCTTCTTCTTGGCCTCCTTCCAGTCATTCAGTCAAATTCTACTCCTCAACCTTTAGTTTCCGAAGCCCAGCGTGGAGGTGGGTAATGAGTCTGTGCTTCTTCCACCTCCCGCTGCAGACTCTGGTCATGGTGCCAGGGCTCAGATGGGACCTACAGCATGGGAAGTCACTGTCCTGCCACTTTATAGAGAAACTGAGCTCACAGCACAGGCACCCCTGCAGATTCTCCGCAAGTATTGTCTCTAGTATATCTAGTTCACATTAGTGCAGGGCATCAGTCTCAGTTAACTAATACTGAGAGATTATTATTAGCCAAGGCCCATAGCTTGCCTGAACGTCTCTAGTTTTACATAATGAATCCATGGCTGCTCTGAGAGCTCCATCCAGGGCAGCCCATCGCAGGCCCCCTTCCATCCTGCCGGTGCTCCAGCACCCATCTTTTCCACCATTCCAGCCTCTGCAGTCTCCAGGAATGCAGGGCCACTATTTTGCAGGGTGTCCCTTCACCCGAGTTTGTCTCTGCATTGGAGATGAAAAGGCAGTGCTTCTCAGGTTCTCGAATGGAACAACGCTCTTCATGACCATGACTTGGCCTTTCCACTATGAATACCTCGGAGGAAGCCCCGAGGAGAACCGGCCCTGCGCTCTGGAAGTGGGCACTGTGTGCTCCCTCCTGTGAGGTGGAGGAGCTATGGAAGTCATTTGGAACTTGTCTGGGTAGCGCTCTGATCTCTTCTGCTTTGTATGTTTATTATCCAGTCACTTGTGCATACCAGCACAGGTGCCTAGATGCCTCTTGTGTATGCTGGGCTCTACTCTAGCACTGTCTTCCCCTGCAGCTCAAGTTGTTGCTGCTCCCAGGCCAGTTGGTGTTCTGGGCCCCTCTGGCCCTCCATTGGTGCAGCACTTTCCATTTTACTTGCTCTGTGCCTTGTGTGGGGTGAAATGACTACACGTTTCATCAAACCAACAGAGCTGCATGCTAAGGAGGAATCAACTTTTTTTCCACAGAGAGATTATACTTTAAATTAAAAAGTAGGACTAAGAATAATAAAGTGACTGCATGGACACATGGTACTCATGATATAAAGACAAAAGGAAAAGACAAAGCCTCAAAAGGCAGAGATCAAAGAAAAACAGCACAATTTCCACAACAGTCTCTGTATGTAGGAATATAGACGTGTCCTCTTATTTCTTCTCATTAACATTTTTATAAATTTAGAGTGATAAAATCAAATTTGAGAAAAGAAAAACATGAATGTGAGCGAGTTTTTAAATGGCTGTTCCAGGGCCAGCCAGATAGCTCAGTGGATTAAAGAGCCTGCTTAGGCAGAGCACAGGGACTGGGGTTCAATCCCCAGCACTGTCCCTGAGGTGTGCTGAGATGTTGATTGAGACTGGGCATGGTGGCATGAGCCTGTAATCCCAGCTCTTGGGAGGATGAAAACAAACAGATCACTGTGAGTCTGATCTGTGTAGTGAGTCTTGTAGACTCTGTCCTAAATACAATATATAAACAAAGTGGCTACTCTTATGTCTGTAGCTCCTCCATGTAATTTGTTCAGTGAATATGCAGAAGGTAATAAAAGCCCTGTGAGTACAGATAGCTTTACTTGGAAGTTCTCTGCCCTGGGAGTGGCTGCGGTGCTCAGCTGAGGCTCTTCCTGCTTGTTGTCTGACCTGTGGTGACTGCTTCTGCAGATACAGGCTGCACCAGTCTTTTTTTTATATAATTTTTAAATTTTGTTAGTACATGTTTGCAGTTCACGCAGTGTGCAGTCATCCTGGGGTCTGGTTACATACGTGGGAATAGCTCACTTCTTTCTTAATCTCCTTCCTTTTTTCTCCCTCTGCCTCACTCACCCTCCAATTTCCTGATCCCATTTTTCTTTTTTAAAAAAAATTATTATTATTATTATTATTACTTTTAATAAGAAATAACAGTATGATAGTTTCAAAACACATTAGTAGTACATTGGCAATAACTGACATATTGCATATTGTTGTCCTTATAGTAGTTATACAGAGCACAGGGTGTAGACATGATAAATTTTTTGGTAATGAAAGAAAAAAGGAAAAAATTTCTTCTCTTTGAACAGAGAGGAAGTAATTGTATGCATAGTCCAGTGTTCCTTATTTGCATTGGGTTACTGGTGAAACTGGAAATGTTGGAGGCTATTGATCCAAGCCTCCTATAGTTCATCACACCAGTCTATCTCTGTGTTTCATGCCTCATAATTAAACTTTTCCACTGGGTGATCAAGGGCAAGGTAAAGCATGACCTGTATACCAAAACATTCATCTTTTGTATCTTCCAAGGTCAAATCTCCTCAGGATTAACTTTAGAGCCATGTACAGTGCTTTGTAGAACTGTTCATTGTTAGTGATCTTATTAATCCTAGCTCATGTTGTGGCTATGATGCTTATATTAATTGAGGCCACTAGGTCCTGTATATGGCAGATCTTTATTCTACTGATTTCCCATTCACTTCCTCCTCACCACTCACCTTGTTCCCTTAGACCACTTCCCTATTGCAAGAGATCCATCCCTTGCTCCCTACTCTATCATTCTCTTTGTCCTCTGCTTCACTCAGTTGAGAGATACCATACCATATGTAAGCTGGTGTTTCTGTTTCATTTCACTCAACATTATACATCCAGATGCATCCATTTTCCTACCAATGTCTCAAAACTCTCATTCATTTTTATTTTAAAGAGAAAAAAATTAAAAATCATACAGAATTTCAAAACAAGATGATAAGAAATTAACAACGGTTAATTAACAATGTTCCATATTGCCATGAAAATCTATTCTTTGTGGCAGAGTAATATTTCAATATATAGAGCTACATTTTCTTTATCCAGTCATCTTTTGATGAGTATACAGTCTGCTTCCATGACTTGACTATTTCAGGCTGTGCTGTTATAAATATTGGTCTGCATGTACTGCTGTAGTTCAGTATCTTAAGTTCTACAGGGAAGACACCAAGTCAGGGGAAAGCTGGGTCATACGGAACTTGTATATCACTTGTGCTATCTCCTGCTTTTTCATTGGCTCCAATCAATCTTACGTTCCTTCTTTGTCTCATCTAGAAGCTATTTGTTATTTTTAAGGAATCTGTCTTTTCATGATTGCTAACTACAAGCCTGTCTTCTGTGTCTGAGATCCTGTCCTCATGTTGTCTTAATCTGCTGTGGATACTTGCTATGGAATTTTTATTCTCCTAGAGATCTGCTTGAATCTGCCTTATGGGGTCCATTGCTTTCCTATGCTGAGCATTCATGGCTTCCATAATTATCTTAAGTATCTCTATTTTTTTTAATCTGAGACTGCTTTAGAGTCACTAATCATTATTTTCCTTGTGGACATCATCTCTGCAGTTATCTGAGAAATTACTACTGATTTGATTTTTCTAGAGTCTTGTTCAATTGCTTTATTATGATTTATTATTGTCCCACCTCATTGCTCCCTCTGGTGAAATGGAGTTACATCTTGTTTAGGTGTCTTCTTGGCTCTCTCTCTCTCTCTCTCTCTCTCTCTCTCTCTCTCTCTCTCTCTCTCTCTCACTTAATTCCCATGGTAATATTTGTAAATTGCCTATGGTAAGTTGCTACTACTTAGGAACCTTAGGAATCAACTAATTCTCTGAGATATCTTCAAGGTACAGATGCCTTTTTGGGTTTTGAATCTGCTGCAAGATCTTTCCACTTCAGTTTTTGGGGAATGAGAAGTTGCTCTCTATTTGGCCTAGCCCATGGCTCATCAGCACTCTTCCATAGTATCTTCTATAACCCTTTATTAATCCCAGTCTTGGAATACCATAAGAATGGTGTTTAGAACAGTTATGTCATTTTTTGGGTATAGTGGTACCATCAGCAATATCAATAGCATCACACACCACCTAAAAAATGACAAACTGAGCTAACCATTAATTTGCCACCCTTGACTGCATGAACCTGATTTGTGGTTATGTAACAAAATCTAAAACAAACCAGAAAGTTATATACAAGTATACAAGTATACAAGTCCCTAGTATGTCAACTTTTCCATGAATGGTTAAAATTTTAAATGAGCCAAAGAGAGAATAGAGAAATACGGGAAGAGAAGAGATTAGAAGTGAGGCTGGAGGCCCAAGGGGATCATGCTAACTTCGAGAAACTGATGCAGAAGACTGGAGGGAAAAAGAGAAGAAAGAAATAAAAAGAACAACAGAACCACAGCCACCAAGAGACTAGAAACCACACTCATACTCATGTAAGAACAAGGTCAAGACAACGGATAGGAAAAATAAAAAACAGAAAGTCACAACAACAAAAAGCAAATGAGAGAGAAAAAAGAATATGTCTACTTCCGGGCTTGTCTCTGCTGTCGCTGGTGGACAATGTGTGGACACAGTCGATCCACCCAGTCTGTCCTAGCAAACCAGCAGGCTTTGGGCGGCACAGTGGATAATCTTGGCGGGGCTGCCCCTTCCAGCCAAGGTCGGGGCACTCAGCCTGCAGCCATCCGTGCACTCCCCACAGGTCTGAGCCCAGCTGGGAGCCGCCAGATGGAGCCAGCAGCCACGCTCAGTCCTGAGCTCAACCAGCCCCTCTCCAAGATGGCTCCTGGCCGGTGGCTCTCTCACGCTGGACGTGTGAGCCTTCCACACTCGCCACCATCCAGTGCAGTCCTTCACATCCCCTGATCCCCTCCACTGTAGCGTCTCTCCTGGGAGGCCGCTGTGGTCACCAGCAGTTACTGCGTGTCCACGGCTTTGGATCACTCCTCTTGCACAATGAGTCTCATCTCAGGCAGAAGGAGCCACTCGCTGCCTCCTCCTTCTTTCGTGAAGTTTCTGTCTTCACTCTCAGGCTTCAGCTCATACCTCAGATCCTTCTTGGTTCCCTTCCCTCCTTCTTGTCTTTCTTGCATTCCTGTATCCCGGCCACTGGATGGAAACTCTCAAAAAGTCTCGTTCTCTGCTGCTTACCTCTCCACCATCTCGGTCGCTGGCTCAGGTGGAATTTGCAACTTCATTTCTTTGAGGAATCTACACACTAATTTCCATTATGGTTGTACCAGTCCACATTCCACAAGCAATGAAGGAGAATTTGTTATTGATTAATATCTCAATAATTGCCATTCACTCTGGAAGAAGATTGATCTTCTTAGCATTATAATTTGCATTTCTGTAATAGCCAGAGATGATTATTTTTTTTTCGTATATTTGTGGACCATTTATATTTCTTCCTCTGAAGTGTCTGTGCACTCCTCTTGCCCATTTCTTTACTGGATCTTTCATTATAAGTAGTTTAATTTTTTTGAGTTCTGTGTATACCCTAAATAAGAGTCCTGTCTGAGGGGTTTCCCATTTTGTGAGTTCTCTTCTCATTCTGCTGGATGAACCCTGTGCTGTACAGAAGCTTTCTTCTGGTATAATCCCATTTGCTGATTTTTGCTGTTAGCTCTTTTGCAGCTGAGCTTCTGCTCAGGAAAATCTTGTCCTACACTCATGTAAAGCATTTTACCTATTTTATCTTCCAGTAAGTGTAATGTTCCTACTTTAATGTAAAACATGAAAAGTTTAAAAAAATTAAAGTTTAAAAAATTAAAAGTAAAAGTTAAAAACTAATACAGTCAAATAAACAATAACAAAAGAAAGTTACCTATTGTTTTAGCTACATGGTTCTTTTCCTCAGCCTAGGATTAAGGCAAAGGGCTCAAGCTGTGACGTTCACACTGGATGTCTAAAATGCGGTCTGTCCCAGTATATCCTGAGGGCAGAGCTCTGCTTATGTGAAGAACTTGGCACACATGTGAGCTTCCCATCCCATGTAAGTCATGTGGAACCAGGTTCAAGCATTGATCCCTTCCCTGGTGCCCCTGCCAGCTCTTGCTCTGTCCGCTGGATTGTGGCTTTGGGAGCTTTTACCAAGGTTGCTCAATGAGTGTTGACTGGGGAAGCCACTCTGGAAAGAGTGTTCTGTGTTTCCCTTGCAGGTTCTAACTACAGGTGTTTCCTTTGATCCCAATGCCTGCTATCTGATTCTGTGTGAGCAAAAATACTGCTCATTTCACCAGTCTCCCAGTGAGCAGCGAGCCAGCACTGTAGCCTTGTTGCACGGTCTCTCAACTGTGGTGTGACCTAATTCATTTGTATCATGTAACTCTATTTTCTTTCCCTCTGTCAGTTCCTTCCTAGTGTCCAGATAATCTCCATTCACTTTAACTCCTTTTCAACCCATTGTTTCCAGACACAAGACACTGTACTGGAGAAGCTGAGCTGCTCACATTCACTGCTTCACCATGTTGGACTATATATTCTTCATGTAGATGATGATGATGATGATGACGGAAGCTGATGGAAGAATGCCATATTCTCTTTCATAGTTCATTAAAGCATGGAACACAGACTCAGGCTTCACATTTCACCAGTGGTAATTAGGAGAGGAAGTATTTGTCTTTCTCCCTCTGGGATTAGGGGTTAGTAGCACAGTTTGATATCTAACCTAAATATGCTTCTTAGATATATCTGTCAAGTAGAACCCTCAGAGTACTCATTTATTCTGATCACACTTGTCGCACCTTTGGACAGGAAGGAACCCCGCTTCCAGAGTGTTTGTCCTGATACAGCACACACAGGTGCTCTCTCTCTACTTCTCTTCGCTATGTACAACCAGCAAGTATTTATTGGGAATCTTCTCTGGAATACTGCCTGGTCCTAAAGACACAAGATGAGCCAAGTGGGCGTTAGGCAAACTGAGTTTAGTCTAGGAGGAATATAGACACCAGAAGCACACATACATGCACACACATGTGCATACATGCAACAACATGATATACAGGTGAGAAAAACAGGTAGATGCTACCGAATTAATGCTGTGTTCCTGTCTCAGTGTTGGACTCTGCATAGGGCAGGGCATAGGACAGTAGAATCTGGGAAGCCCTAGTTCAGGTGTGTATTTTGGCCTTAGAAAAGACCCTGGAAGTTTCTGTGCAGGCTCATGAGCAGAGCTATCATTGAGAAATGTTACCAAAGCAGCCTGGCTTCATCCACTGAAGAAAGAATACAAGTGAACATTTCAAAAGGAAAAATAACAGATAAGTTGGAAACATTTGTAAGAAAATAATTTTTAATTTTAAACAGCTAAGAAAGAAATTGACGGGTAGCTCAGTGGATTAAAGTACCTGCTTAGGCAGACACAGGAACCTGATCTGTGTAGTGCCATGCTGACCCCACTCCCAGGGTGCACTGATACTGCTCCTGAGACTGGGCATGGTGGCACACGCTTATAATCTCAGTGCATGGCAGACTGAAAACAGGAGGATCACTGCGAGTCCAATCTGTGTAGTGAGACCCTGGGGAAAAGGGAGCCAACAAAAGTCTTATGGCCTGGAGGGGACTGGAGCATCAATACAACTGAGCATCAGGAAGGTTCACCATTAAGGAGATGCAAAGTGAACCTGAGCAAGACTGAGAACATGTCAACCTGGTTAAGACCTAAAATGTGTGTCTGCCCCTTGCATTTTTCAAGCTGACCTAGCACATGTACATAAGTCATACTTGATTGGTGAAGCCAGCCCTCAACACACACACACACACACACACACACACACACACACACACACGACTGGGAGGATAGTCATACCTAAGAAGCATCAGATTGGTGCTAAGTGGCCCAGCATGCCCATGCCAGCCACAGCTCTAAAACCCAACTTGGCTTCTCCGTGATGCTGACGGCCAGTACACAGTGCTGGAATGGAAGAAGGCATGTTTTTAACTCCACTAAACTTAAAGCATATCCCCTTAAGACAATTCATTAAAATAGTTCATTAAGGTGTGAAGTAAGTGTCATACTTCCTGGTCCTGGAGCTT
The DNA here is from genome assembly GCA_004027025.1 of Myocastor coypus. Lineage (NCBI taxonomy): Eukaryota > Metazoa > Chordata > Mammalia > Rodentia > Myocastoridae > Myocastor > Myocastor coypus. The sequence continues at coordinate 23,494 of PVJA010012285.1, forward strand.
GGAGAAAATTACTTATAATTGCAAACTCTGTAGCACAGCAGATGTTCATTTTTCAGCAGCTCTGTGCACAGCTACTCCATTGTACTTGTAAGGTTCCTGCCTCTGACTCGAAAGAGACGAGGGTGAGAGGAGAGAAATCCTTTATTGCCTGGCATGGGAGGTGGTCAAGAGAGAAGCTGGAGCACCTCGAGGTGGACACAGAGGTTGAAGCTTTTGTCGGATAGTGGGCTGGGGCGGAGCTTACATGAGCTGTACCATGATGCAACAGGCGCTGAATGAGGGAGGAGGCTTGGCGCGTTACATCAAGAGGAAGTTCGAAGTAACACAGAGAGGGGAAACGGAAGAGCAATTCCCCATCATTGGTTCTGAGATTCCCCTTGCCAGGCTTATTCGCTGCCCTGATGATCCAGCGGACCGCTGCATGAGCAGACATCTGTACTCTCTGTGGTGAAATCCAAGGGCATGTTTAGGAAGACATATGCTGCCCAACCCTTCGGAAAGCAAAGAATCCACCCTTAACTTGTTTCCTGAGTTTTCCATGCCAACTTGCTTTTCAGGTAGCAAAAGATAGTATACTATAAACTACAAAATATTTCTGATGAACAAGAGACAACTAAGATACATGAACAGACATGCCATGTCCTTGGGGAAGATTGATTATTTTTAAGACATTGATGTTCCATATATTAACCTACACTGTAAATATAATCCCAAGCAAAACACAGTGAGGTTTTATTTGCCAAATTTGAGAATCTGGTTATAAATTTCAGGGTAACATAAAGGTCTTACATAGCCATGACAACTTCAAAAAAGGAAAGCATGGCACTTGTCCTCTCTGCTTTTGATTTATTATAATGCTGCAGTTTCTAAAACAATGTGATATGAACATAAATATGGCCATAGGTAGCAGCAGAACAGTACAGAAGAATCCAGAAGGAGAGTTATACATGATAAAGACAAAGTTGCATAATAAGCAGCACCTGCTTCCCAAAGATCAGAGTCAGTGGGGGAGCCTATGCAGCTGTGGGAAGTGCTGCTGGAGCCCAGACATGGGCTAAACCTGCCAGAGGCGATCAGGAAGTTTCTCTGAGGAAAACGGTATTGAAGTTGGACCCTAAAAGGTTGTCTAGAGTTTGCAAGAAGAAAGTGTGTGTGAAAGAGCAGCATTCTGAGGGGGGACACTAGCAAGGAAGAGCCAGGTGCTGGCCCAGGAGGAAACCGCAGGCTGAGGCACAGTCACATGACAGGACAGGAAGCAGAGAGTGCAGGGGGCCCCTGAGACTGCCCATGACAAGCCTTTGTCCCCAGTTGGGTATCATTTATTCCAAGCTGAGTAATGCCCTCAAAAACTATTTATACATAGCCTTGATGTGGGATCTGTGTTCTGAAACATTCCTCTATTAAGATAAAAAGTGATCATGTCAAGTAGGACTGAAGGTAATGAGACAGAATGTCACTAAACCATTCTAGACAGGACATGGCGGAGCTTGAACCCACAGGAGAGGCGACAGCATGAGATGGGGTGGAGAGAGAGCCAAAGGCTGCAATCAGGAGACAGATAACTGCCTAGATGTGGAGTGGAGAAGAAAGAGGCATGGCTTAAAGTGGCTTTTCTCCTCCATTTTCTGCCAGATGTAAACTAAAAGCCTCTGATGCTAATTAAAAGTACAAAGCTTTCAAAGCCCTCTTCCTCTGGCCAGACCTACAACAGAGCAGAGGCTGGAAGGTGACGCAGAGGCAGAATCTTCTGGCCACTCATGTATGGCAGCACCTCAGATGCCCCCAGCCATGGGCTTCCCACAACCACCCAGGGCCTGGTGCGCATTTCCCCATACACACTGTGCTTGCAGACTCTAGCTTCATCCTCAGCGGGGTGAACAGAAGCCTCTCGGACCAGTAGATGAGACAGTGGCTCAGCCCAGCCCAGGCCCCTGCTGTTCCCTTTCCTAGGAAAGCTGAGAGGCCCTCACCAGTCAGCAGATGATTTATCAGCTTCAAGTCCTGCCAAAGCCTGGCTCAGCATTCCAGATACCGCACTATAAATGGCTGAGGAAGTAACAGGAAGGGAACAGAGTTGATGGGCTGGTGAGCAGCTGTTTCTCTTGAGCTGTCTGAACTGAATAACCAGCCATGGCCACCTCACCTTTCATGAGTCCATGGGACAGCACATGTGACCTTCACACAGGATGGCCACAGCCCTGGCAATGCCCTCAAGAGCACAAAGCTGCATGCTGTATACTCCCAGGACCACCAGGGCTACTGTTTATGTCTGTATAAGCTGCAGGGAACATTCCAGAGTCAACTGATTACACAATCCTCCCCAGAGGAAAACCATGTGCTCTCTCCCTGGCCTGGCTGCTCCAAGGTATGGAGGAAGAAAAGCAGCACGTGCTGGCCTGGGGTCCACAGAATGCCTGGTCCTGCCTGCTGTGGAGGAGGGGCCTTGTCTCTTCCTGTGCCTGGGAGCCAGCAAGGGAGGGGTCTGCACATGAAATCATCAGCCATGGCAGTTTCTCGCCAAAATGCCTGCTTCCCTCACTTTTTCACCAGGATACTACTATAGTGCATGTCTTCAGGACAATAAGTACAAACAGCCCTTCTATTTGTTTATTTCTAGAAGCATTCATCTGCAATTGGCATGTTTAGATTCATGTTAGGAAGTGGGCAATGGCTTAACACATCTGGATTCTTTTCATTCCTCTTCCCTCTCCCACCCTCCATCTCTAGATCTACTTTCCTCTTACAAAGGACCAGTCTCCCAATTTCCTACTGTCTGTCTTTTATTTTTTTAATTATTTATACTTCGGGTCTCTCACAAGTAGTAGTGATGTTAAATTTAGGGTTCTGTGTCTGACCTGTTTCACTTAACGTGCTGGTCTCAAGGTGCATCAATTTTCCTGCAAATGGCATAGATTTACCCCTCTTTATGGCAGAATAGTACTCCATTATGAACAAATACCACATTTTCTTTATTTGTTCATCCATTGAAGCATACTTCGACTGGTTCAACAATGAAGCTATTATGAGTTGTGCTACTATAAACAGTGGTATGAATGGGTCACTGTAATATAAGGTCCTTACCTTTTAGAGGAAGAGTTCTAGAAAGGGAAGAGCTGGGTCAAGGAGAATTTCTGGTTTTAGTTTTTTGAGGACTCTTCATATGGATTTGCATAGCAGTTGCACCAATTTCTATTTCTACTACAATATCAAGTGTTTCATCCCACACACACACATGCACAGCCTCAGTAAACAGCCTCGTCAGTGTGGGGGACCACCTGGGCGGCTCTCCTTGGAGGAGGAACAATTGTCTCCATTTTGGCTGAATCTGGCCCGGTTTCCAACTACTGAAGTGTGCACAGCTGACTAGGACTTTTTCTTATTCTTTCAATTGGCTTTAAGCAATACAAATGAGTCCCAACAAAGTGCTGATATGTAGTTTTTGAAGCAAAGACAACAGAGCAATGTTTTCCCCGCCAGCCGCAGCTCCCAACTAAACATGTGTGAGCCAAGGTGAGGTGGGATGGAGAGCTATGCTCCATGCTATCTGTTGGCTCAACATAGAGGCTATGACTTCCCAGGGCATAAAAGACTACACATCAGAGCTGAAGCACAAACCAAAAGCATTAGATAATACCTCAATTGTGTTATGCAGATTACTCTTTCTGCCTATCCTTCTCTCTGCATATTGCAAGGGTGGTTTCAGGCCTCCTACCTAGCCCACCTCATAGCACCCACCTACTTCCTAGCATTCTCACACTCACTCATCCTCCATTCACAAATTAATAAAACCCAGATTTGGTCCTGTTGAGGCCTTTGTTCTAGTTAGCTATCATTATAGCTGGACTTAGGACCCTTTGGTTGCCTATAACTACAAATACACCTTAGTGTCTTTATTCTTGACATGCAGTGCATTGGAAGCGGTAGATTGAGATTAACTCACTAGAATTCTAATAACTTTTCCATGGGATTACAAATACAAACTTTCTGTTCTGCAGTAAGGACTGGGAAGAGCTCTCTGTGTTTTACAACACTTATTAACCCAAAGGCAGAGTTCAGACTATCTCCTAGGCTCTGGAAGCCTGGTTTAAATCACTGCTACTCCAATCCCAAGTCTACAGCTAGGCCCTTCACCTCTTCTAGGGAATCCCTGCTGTTCTAAGCACTGGCACACATTGGCACAATTTTTGTGTATGAGTGGTAGAAAGAAAAAGATCTCATGTCTATTACCACGCATTAAATTACAGTCAAAATAGATCAAATATTTAAAAGTTAAAACAGAAACACTAAATCTCCTGGAGAAAAATGTAGCTAGAAATATTAAAGACATAGGGATAGGTAGAGAGTTTATGAACAAAAACCAAACTGCACATGAAATACTTCAAAGAATCAACTGTGGTCTCTTTTTTTTTTTTTTTTCCTGTTATGGCCAGCTCAGCCTGCCCTGGGGGTGGAGCTGATGCAGCATGTGGTGCTAGGGATAGAACTGCAGTCCTTGCAGTTGCCTAAGCTTTCCTAAGCAGGCACTTTAGACCGCTGAACCATCTCACCGGCCCTGGGAGTTTAATGTTTTTGAAAAACTTCTGCACATGAAAAGAAATCACCAACAGAGTAAAAAGAATACTCACAAAGTGGGAAAAAAATTATATTTAACTGCCCCTCTTGATATGTTATAGTTATTTATATCTAGAACATATAAAGATTAAAAAAAATCAGGCCCACAAAGTTCAAAGATCCATTCCAAACTAGGCATCTGAGATGAATATACACTTCTCAGATGAAAAAATACAAATGGAAAATAAATATATGAAAAAATGTTCCACATCGTTGGTCATTCAAGAAATGCAAATTAAGACAACATTGAGTTACCATCTCACCTGAGAAAGAATGGCTATCATCAAGAAGTCAGCCAATAACAAATGCTGGAGGTCTGTGGGGAAAAAAGAACCCTTCTCCACCACTGGTGGGAGTGCAGATTGGCACAGTCACTATGGAAATCATTGTCGAGATTCCCCAAAGCTAGGCTTGGATTCAACCCAGCTATTCTTCTCCTGCGTGTTTTTCCAAAAGAACTGAAAACACCATAACACAGAAATTTTTGTGCACCCATGTTTATAGCAGTGCAGTTTATCATAGCTAAATCTTGGAAATAACCCAAATGCCCATCAACAAAGGAGTAGATTAAAAAGATGCTATGTTTTTACATAGGGAAGTATTATTCAGCTATAGAAAAGGATAAATTTGAGGCTTTTATCATCAGTGAATGGATGGAACTAGACACCATGCTCTTCAATGAAATAAAGCAGACCGGCATGTGCAAACTTCAGATTGTCTCCCTAGTATAAGGACCTGGAAGAGAAAATAAAATCTGAAGGGTACAATAGATACTATAAAAAGGAAATAAATCTGTCCAAAACAAACAAATTACTGAGATAAAGGAAAAAGACAGGAGAGGAAATGGAGAAAAAAATGTATCTATGTATGTATGCAAGAGGCTCAGATAATTCTACTATGGTTTTCTGCTGGTCTATGAAAAGGAACAGCTAATACAATTTTTGTCTTATTTTTTCATTCTTGTTGACTTTTTTCCTTTCTAATGTCTTACCATTGTTTTCCTTTTTTCTTTCTTTTTCCAATTTTACATGCATGTATATGGTCATCGGAACAACTAAGTTGAAATAACATTGTGCAATATAACAAATACTGTTGAATTCACATTATATTGTTCAGTGAAATTCTGTATTATTTCTATTTTTTATTACTATTTCATATTCCCTTAAAAAAAAAAAAAAGATCTGAACACCATACATGGTAGGGGAGGAAGCTGAAAAAGACTCTGAGAGTTGATGCTGATACCCAGCCCTGAAAGGAACAAGGGTCAATTATGAACCCCGTGAGACACATAATGCAGGAAATCAAGTCAAGACTCAGCAGTCCCTTGACAACAAAGAGTTCCCGTCACTGGGACAAAACTAAGCAGGAAGCCTTCACAAAGTCCTATGCAGTTGTGTTAGTCCGTATGGACAGCTGGATCAAAAACACCCTTGAACAAGCAATGTCAGCAGTCACTGAACGCAGCTCTGGAGGCCGTGAGCACGCTCATGCTGGTTTGGGCACAGCTTCTTTGACCTGTGTTTCCAGGACAGAGCACAGAGAAAGAAGACGCATGCTTTCTTCTGTCCACTATACACACCAAGCCCAGTGCTGCAGGTTCCATCTTCAGGACTGACTTACCACCTCCAGCACCTAGCAGCCTCCCCACATGTGGAGACACAATCCCAACACCCACAGCACGGATGTACTATACCTCATATGGTACATGCTTCTTGAAATCTGTATACCTTTCCAAATTCTCCAGCCCTGTCACAGTGGGTGGAAGCCATGTGCTATTCAACTTCTGGGCACCAGGTATCAAGAACACTGATGTGCGTCATTTCCAAACCAGAGCATTTAAGAGGTAGCGCTCAGCCCTCCAGCTTGCTTTTCCTCTGGCAGATCTCAGAGTCATATTTTCCACACAGAGTAGCTTCAAGACACAAAAGACTGGCATCTTTAAGTCGTCATGTGGAAGGAAATCATCCTAGCAAGCTGCCAGACTCATAAGTCAGAAACAGATGTTTACATATTAAGCCACCGAGATTTAGGGAGATTGTTACTGTGTGAAAGCCTAGATTAGCCTCACTAACAGAGAAACAAGCAAGAAATCAAACCAGAGACTGCAGCCTGTGTTAACTCAAAATAGCTTCAATCACAGCATCAGTGTGGAACAAGAACTCAGTGAGAGGTAGAGCCAGCTCAGAGCAGGACCCCGGTAGCTCGCCCAGGTTCACAGCCTCTGAGCTCCTTCCTGGATGGGGCTCTTCCCAGATGCTGGGACAGGTGGACCTACAAATCAGGCCAGCTACACAAATAGCAGACCCTGTCCCAGTTCTGTGGGGGGACATGAGAAAAGTGAGGGCATAGTCCTCCTAGGCTCAGAGCTCACCTCCCACACAGGCTGTGGCAGAAAGTGCACCACACTGGAAGCTGGAGCACCTGAGCTAGGTTAGCTTTAACTTACCCATCACCTTGGCCAACACCTGTCTTCTACCTGTAATTGATTTCTTAACATGGAATGTTTTCTCTTGATAATGTCTACAATAGTTCCTGGATTAAGCTATCACTGAAAGGGTGATTTTAGAACATAAGAAGCAATTGTGAGGCTGCTGGACAGAAGATGAGTGTGAAAAGAAAAAGCATGTAGAAAAGCACCTTAGTTATTCTTCTCATTGCTGGGACAGAATGCCAACACCCATAGTTAAAGGAGGAAAGGTTTATCTGAGCTCATAGTTTGTAGAGTTTTCATTCCATCATTGGCTGGTTCTGAGACAGGGTGGCATGGCAGAGGGGAACTACAGAGGAGAAACAGCCCATGGCTGGAGAGGCAGGAAGCAGTGTCCGTCTATTCCGTTTTGTCCCATCCAGGCTACAAGTGTTTTGGTTCATGCCACCTGCACCCAGGTTGGGCCCTCCTTTTATCCACTAAACCAGTTGGTGGACTAATTTAGTTATCACATTACTAATAATTCGTATCCAAAACTCTTAGTTGGCATTCACATACCTTAGATCCAGCCACCTCTGCAAAGCCTTATCTATGAGTACATGAAGCCTTGGGGCACATCTAGTTATTCACCATAACAAAACAGCTACTTAGCCATTTCAGGGAGCTTCTAAGTCCTTGGCTGGATATACTTATCCAGTTGTCCAAACCCCAGTAATATGAGTGGCTCTTTAAAATGCGGTATCTTCTAAACATCCTCCCCTTAATTTCTGAATAGGATGTAGAATATTTCCCTGAGGGGTGGGCCAACCTTGAAACTAGTCAATCCTACGACATTCTCCAAGGAAGATCCTTTGAGAAAGCGTGAGCTGTTCTCTTATTCCATCACATAACTGGCTTCAGATATTACCTTATGTCCAGTGAACCAAAAAGATGTCTCCAGGAGTTTCTACACCCATTAACCACCAAGCTCATCTTCAGAGATATTTAACATAAAAATGTTTCCCTTCTACAAATTCATGCTAGTATTGATCTTGTTTCTGTCCATATAAACCGCTCTCCTTTCCCATCATTTGTTGATCAACTTTGTCGTTTTTATGTGTCTAATATCAGAGTAGTTCAAAAGCCTGGCACTGATTTTTTTTATGCCCCTCAAAAGGAACATTCTGGTTTTTATTAAAGGAGATTGCCTACAAAAATATGGCAAGAAGGGCTCTTATAAATATGCTACCAAAATTCAATTCATATTCTGTTTGTGCCTTGTCTGTTCTTAACAGCACAGAACGAGAAAAAGAACACGGGTTTTGTTGTCAGCAAAACTTAGTTTTTAATTTGCTGCTCAGAAATTCATTGGCTATGTGAACTGTTTATGTGATAATTTTCTCAGCCTTAGGGAAAATGGAGAGCTGGTGCCTCGCAGAAGTTTTATGAACATGATGTGCCTACTGCACCTTAGGTAGTCAAAATGGTGTAAATCATTACAGACTGTGAGAGCTAACAGCATCGCAGGCATCACTCATCTGGCTTCTCACCTCTCAGAGACCGAGCTAGGACCCAAGAAGTGGGGCTTCCCAGCCCCACACGTCTGAGGCTCTCTTTGTTCTGTGTACTTCTCTGACACTGTAGCCGCCACCGCTCCTCTGCCCCCAACTACATCAAAGGCACCCTAAATAATAGTTCCAATGGAAGTATTTTAATTAATATTTTTCGGGACCTTCTGCAGATTTTGTAGGCTCAGAATTCCTAAAATCTCCTTGTGTTCTGCACTCCCAGGACCCCTCCTTCTCCTGGACTGCAGCTCTGTCTGAGGAGAACGCGCCTGCTGCCAAGGTTTTCTTGTAGCCACCACCGATTGTGCGCTCTGCGGTCACAGCCTGCTGTCGCCCCTGGAGTAATCGACCCCCGTGAGCACCTCCGGCTCCAAGCAGCTCCAATGCACTGCTCAGTCCACCTGCCCGGAGGTCCCTTGTCCACTGCACATTCCCAGCACTGAAATGTAGTTCTGCGACCTCTCCCTGACGCCCCTATCCTTCTCTTCAGCTGACAGCGACGCCCTCTACCCAGACACTCTGCCTACAAGTAAGACCCATCCATTAATCCTCCCCTTCTCCACCCCCAGCTCTGTGCTTAATATTTCTGGAATCTATTGTATGCGCGACAATCCTACCGTGCTCTAGTTTAGGTCCTAAATCAGAATTACTTTCCCTTTCACTCTACATGATCTGCCAGCCCCTGGGCATATACCCTCACACCTATTGATCTGAGAGCAGAAGAAATTTCAGAAACAGCTGCTCAAAACACAGCCTTCAAACAAATGAAATTTTCCAGAAATGAGAAAATAAGAGCTGGGGTCAGGATGTGGGTCAACTGTTACGGTTCAGATCTAAATGACCTTCTGATTTAGAGGTTGGATGGCTCGTGGGGGCGTTACACTCAGCAGCGGGTTCATTCCTTGTGAGTTAGGCCAGCTGAGTGTGCCTTTAAGCGGTGGGACTAGAGGGTTGTAGTTCTTCCCTCCTCTCCCCTTCTTTCCCGTCCTCCCCTCTCCCACCTCTCCTCCCTTTCTCTTGCCCTCCCTCTCTCACTCTCTCACTCTCTCTCTCTCGCTCTCTCGCTCTCGCTCTTGCTCTCTCTTTCTCTCTCTCTCATTATTCCTGCCATATGAGGGTCTCCCTCTCCCTCTCCCCTGCCTCTCCCTCTCCAACCTTCCTCCCCACCTCCTTCCTGGGTTGATCAGCTTTCTACACCACACCCTTTCTGTCTCAGACTTCAGTGACTAGCCTTAGACTGAGACCTCTGACACTGGGAGCTAAAATGAACCACTCCTCCGTTAAACTGGTAAGTGTCAATATTCTGTCCCAGAAAAGTGATCAACACGACATTTGAGTGTGCTGTTTAGTATGGCTGGCTTTTTTTAACAGCTAGCTGTACACAAGGAAGGAGGAGAGGGTTAGTTTCACTCCTGCGGACTTCTCACAGAGTCACAGATCAGCATCTGAGTAGGGCTGGTCTCCCAGATCTGGTGTATAAGTGAAGCCCTCTGTGACCCTGAGCCTACTTCCCTATCCAGGCCTGTCTGTTACGGTGGCCAACCCCACCTCCTCTGCTGCAGAGAGAGCGAGCCTCCCCTTCCCCTGCACACCATGCCCTCCCTTACCAAGCCTGACACTCGAGGAAACACACAGAGGCACAGCTCCCAGGCCTTCCTGCCCCAGTCCCAGCTCACCCCCTGCTATGTGTTCACCGACTCATGCACATCTCATTGGCTCTCCTGAGTACATGTCCTATAATCATCTTCTTATATCTTTCTTTCAACCAAACTATTAACTCCCCAAAGAGAGAAGCTGTACCTTGGTCAAAACACACGGAATACCTGCAGCAAGGACAAGTACATCCCGAGTGTCCCTGCCTGGACACCATGTAAGTTCATTTTCTGCTCCGACAAAGTTCCACACAAAAATTTTTCAACACAGCCATCTCTCTTTCATGCATTGTTCTGGAGCCGTTTCATCAAGAGATGATGACCCCGACTCCTAAGGCTAAAGGCTTCTCTGGAGCTTCTGTTTTCATCTGATCCTGACAGAGGATGCCTGCATTACTTCTCTCATTGCTGAGACAAAATATCTAACACCCAAAGTTAAGGAAAGGAAGATTTATTTAGCTTGCAGTTTCTAGAGGCTTCAGTCTATAATCAGCTGGCTGCTGGGCAGAGTGGCTTGGCACAGGGGCATCGAAGCAGGAAAGCAATTCAGCGCAGACAGAAGGGCAGAAGCCATCAAAGGAGGCAGCAAGAAAAATCAGCGACCGACAACATCAGCCATCTTTCTGTCCCTTGTGTTCTATCCTGGCTACACGCCCTCAGCAGCACGGCACTCACCCAGGCTAGGCCCTCCCCTTATCCACACTCAGAGCCACACCAAACCAACCAGTGGACTGATTGAGCAATCACACACCTTGGATCCCAGCACCACACACTCTAGATCCAACCACCTCTGCAAAGCCTCACGTGAGACTGTATGAGGCCTTGGGGGGACGTCTAGGCACAAGTCATAGAGAGGGAGAGAAAAGTGAAACATGATGATATTTTAGGAGCCTCATCCAGAGGCTGGATGCTACTTCTGCTCAGATCCATTAGCCAGAGCCCAAACATGTGCCCTCGCCTGACTATGGGAAGCCTAAGGCAGATCCCTTGGATCTTGGATGTGCCCATACCTTCGTGGAATTCCACACGCGTCACAGCTTGGCAGATCCTGCGGGTTGCCAAGTGCTCTCAGTGAGCAACTGCTGTCCTCTCACACGTAGGCAAGTCCTGGCTCTGCAGCACACAAGGTCTAGATGGGTATTGAAGGAGCAAAAGGTGGATGCAAAGGTGCACCTTTGTCTTGAGACAAATGAGAGCTGCCAGAAACAGTGACAGAGAAGCTCCCAGCAAGCAGCATGCCATGGCCAGAGAAGCAGTGAGATGCTGTGTGCCAAGAGGCCCTGCAATGCCAGCAGTTGGTGCATGAATAGAACCAAAGCTGAGCTTCAGCACAGACAGGAGGAACAGAAGCAGGTGAGCAAGGCCACCATTTGTTTGAAAGGGCTCAGGGTGAACCCAGCAGCAGAACAGGCCCAAGGCACTTCCCTGCCAAAGGCCCAGAGTGGGAGGAGGGGAAGCCATCCAGTCATGGCACACTGTCAGCAACTGGGAACCAGGCTGGAAGAATTCTGCTGAGGAGCGAGAACCAGGAACACCCAAACCCTGCTGCAGTGGCCACCAAAAGCGACTCTTAGCCTTCAACACAAGGGCTAGAAAGAGCCCTCTGGTCTGAGGCCAGCAGAGGAGCCTTGACCCAGCAGCACAACGGTCCCCTACAGTGGGACAAGGACACTGTCCCTGCCCTACGATGAGCAGAGAGGAGGGCTAGTGCTGTGGATCAGAGGAAGCTGTGCAAGTGCCCAGAGGAACCGACTACACACAAGTCTAGGAGCAACCACGTGTTTTCCCTACCCAGAGCACCACAACAGTGGGATAGTGTGATCGAGACTAACGCAGAAAGGAAAAGTGAACTTCCAACATGGCAGCTGAAGCTCAGGCCCTGGCCCCACAGTTAGAGGTCAAGGTTAGCTCCACACCAGCATAAACCCTACTGCAAACCTGGTAAGTTACTCAGCCCATTTCCAGGATCTACTTGGACGCTGCCACAGTTCTATGCACAACAAACGAATTTTACTATTTTTCTTTTACTTTGATTGGCTTCCTTTTTTAGGATAAATGGGAGCTAGCTTCCTCTCTTGTATTCCTCTCCCATTTCCCAAAACTTGAGTGTTCATCCTTCTCCTTACTGCTGTGCTCTTTCTATATTTCTCCTCTCTCATCTCTTTGTTTTGTTCCCCATCTCTCTTACCACCTAAAAAGGATAAAATCACAGCATGCAAGCTCTTGCTAGATGTTGAACTTCACTAGGTAACCTAGATCCTGCTCCTGAGGTTAAGGCACCATGTGAATAGCTACCACAGGGTGTCAGTGTCTACACCTTGCTTGATGCTGGTGTTATTGCTAATAGAGCTACCTTATCCAGGATGCCACTCATGCTGTAAGCAGTTTTTTCCCCTCACGTAACAACACTGTGACTGTCTGGGGTAACCACCATCACCATAGGCCAGCACCAAGGGACAGGGTGCTGAGCCAGATAGATAGCGGACTTTTCATTCTTAATAAGTTGGGAAAACCAAGGAGATAGCTCAGTAGAATAAGTGTTTGCCTGGCAAGTGCAAGGTCCTGGTTTGATCCCTGGTACCACCAAAATAAATAAATAAATAAATAAATAAATAAATAAATAGGGAAAGTAAGTAATTAAATTTTGGGGATAGAACCACCCATACCTAGAAAACATCTCTGGGAATAGATGTTTCCTAGGGAAACTTTAAAAATAGGGATAAGGATATCTACTGGAAGAAACCTAAAAGCATAGCATACATACACATACACACGCACTCACATGCACACACATACACACACACATACACACAAATATAAAATACAAAATGATGAGACTCAAGGACCGGCAAGATAGCTCAATGAACTAAACACCTGCTTAGGCAAGCACAGGGATCAGGGTTCGATTCCCGTCACCACATGCCATACCAGCCTCAACCCGGGGTGCAATGAGCCGGCCACAGAGACTGGGTGTGGTGGGCACACCTGTAACCCCAGCATCAAGCATGGTATAGAAACTGACACCCTGTGGTAGCTATTCACATGCTGCCTTAACCTCAGGAGCAGGCTCTAGGTTACCTAGTGAAGTTCAACATCTAGCAAGAGCTTGCATGCCGTGATTTTATCTTTTTTAGGTGGTAAGAGAGATGGGGAACAAAACAAAGGGATGAGAGAGAAGAAATATAGTAGGAGCACTGCTGTAACCCCCTCCTGAAAACAGGAGGATCACTGCTTCTGGCCAGGAGCCTTGCCTATGTGCTGTGTGACACAGCTTTCATAAGAGTCTGCTGGAAATAATCACAGTCCTGGTTATCTGCCCTTGTAAGCAAGCTCAGAGTTTGTCTTACTAACAAAACTAAATCCAGATTCTAAATAATGGAAGTGCCAGCACTTGAAAAAAATCACTAAACTTTATAAGGCACTGTTACAATAACTTCAGGACCTGCATTGCTTGATGGGATTTCTTGAAAAGAACCATTTTTTAAGGGAGTCTTACTTCATGGCTCCAAGCACTCAGAGAAGCAATCCCCAGAGCAGGATGAAAAAACCTCCAGTGCCACTGATGAGCAACCTACAACACACTCCCTCGGGTGCTTCGTCCTTCTGGGCCCTGACAAGAGCCATGGAGTCGCTCTGCTGGCCTTGCTGGGTAGAAAGGACAGTGCCTGACCCAATGGACCATAATCCAGCTCTGTGGGATTTGTGCTGGAATTTCCACAAGCGTGGAAGCTTGCCACTCTGATGAGCAGGTGTTTCCTTTCAGAGCAGTTGAGCCTGTCCACCACCACTCTTCCAAAGGAATGGTGGCCGCTGCCTTGAGCTGAATGGGGGCAGAACAAGGGAGCATCCTGCCACTGAATTGCTTTCCTATAGAAAAATTGAACCCATAAATTTGAAGGCAACATTATGCAATACAACAGCCATTTTTGAATTCCTATTATTTTGTTTAGTGAAATTCTGCGTCATTTCTAATGGTCTTTTTTACAATTTTTATTCTCTTTTAAAATTTTTAAATTAATAAAATAAAATCATTTTAAGATTGAAACAATAATAATAATAATTTTTATGTATTATTTGGTACAGGGTCTCACTATGTACCTCAGACTCATAGTGAGCCTCCTATTTTCTGCCTCCCCAGTGCTGGGATTACAGGCATACACCACCATGCCTGGTCTTGGTAGACTGCACAGAGCACCGGGGGAGAGGAACCAGCATGATCTGAAATGCATGGGATCGAACCCGGGTCCCTGTGCCTGCCAAGCATGTGCATAGGTTGTTGAGCTATCTTACTAGCCCAAAACAATAATAAAGCAAAGGATTCTCCTGTGCTGGAAGTGATATCACATAGCTCCCATCAAGTCAGGCCATTTCCACCATGAGTCCTGCTGCGTGGCATGCCCAGTGCCTTCAGGCAGTGGCTGGATCTCTTGTGGGATGTGGCTGCTGTCTGTGCCACACCAATGAGCATCACTATGGGACTAGGCCAGAGACATTCAGAGCACCCAGGAGAAAATCTGTGTTCTCCATCTCCTCCTGAAGCATGCCCTCCTGAATTCCTCAAGAGAGAACCTGTGCTTCTTGCCAAGGTACTGAAAAGCCCTGGGAAAGGGGGAGTGGGCGTGCCATCCTGAGCACTGCCAAGGCAGCTGGCTCCTGCATGCACACCTTTGTGTGAGCTGGGCAGCCTGGCATAGCAAGGAATTCTGAGTAGGGACTGATGTGATCTCAGTGGGTTGCATATAGATTCTTCTGATAGTTGATAACAGAGGAACAACAAGGCAAGGATCTACAAGTAGTAGCACACAACTAGGGGAGACTCTGTTTAGAAAGAGGAAAAATCACATGCAACACCCACAGCGCTTTCCACTGGAACCTTACTGAAGCTGTAACCCACCCAGTCCAACCTCCCAGGACCACTACGGAGAAATCAATCTCCAAACCTCATCGTAATAATTCACCCAATGTGTGTATAACTCCAAGATTTCTTCCTCTTTACTACATTTTTTTCATAAACTCTCTCTCTCTAGAGTTTCTTGTATATGAAGGACCCTAAGAAAAATTTCTACCACTGTGTCACCTCCTCTCCTCACTACCCTCTCTATCCTCTGCCATAGATTTTTTTTTTAAGATGCCAACTGAGAAGGAGACATTCATATTTTCATCCACAGGAGAGAGACCTGAACACTCCTGGGTTGATAGTGTCTATACTCTCACATGCTTCCTTCACCAAGCACCAGCTGAAGAGCAGCTCTGTAGGAACTCTGAGGAGAAATACTAATAGAACAACACAAATGCTCAGTGACTTACATTTACTTCTACCTTGATCAGAATTTTCCTAACTACCAAAGACTATGCTAAAGTGAAATACACAGGCATGTGCACAAACACACTCACACACACACACACACACACACAAAGTCACTTTACTTCTAATCTAAAAGTTCCAATATTAAATAATTATTTCTGGGGCTGAACTATAAACATCAAATACTCAACTTCCATGCTAACAGTAAATAGATTATTTCCATTTATAATTTACAACTAAAGAATATATTTGAAAACTTTTGTCATATATTACTTTATTTACTATTCATAAAAAGTAACTGAAACGCCCTTATCCGCAGATAGAGAAATTCAAGTCCTGAAAAATTTGGTTCCATCCATAGGTGAACAGGGACAGAGCTGGGACACAACCCAGGTCTTCTCAAGCTGAATTTCTATCTTGGTGGAGTCACAGAGCTTTACAGATGCGCTTTCCTCCACTCAACTCACCTGTGTTGATTGGTGCACTAGAAAAACATGCATTAACTGCCAGCCAGAGGCCATCAACTATGGGAATCTCTCTCCACAAAGGGAACACCTGATCAGCACCTTGGACACTTCCTCCCTTTACACAACCCTTTGTCTTTCTTGATGGCCCCAAGGTCTCTGCAGGTACAAACTTGTCTAACAAGAACAGAAAAGGACCTTTGCAGTCACAGGAAATTGCAAGACAGCCCCAAGGTGAAATGGAAAAATACTGGATACTCAGATCAGAGACTCCTCAAGGACTTTGTCTTCCTGGCTCCAGCAGCCACAGGAAGCCCAGACCTACTAATGTCTATTCTTTTAACACTTAGAAAAGCTTGGGTAGTTTTAATAGGAAACAAACAGGCTACCTTCAGAAGCTCACTTCAGAACATGAGAAATGGAGAACAGGCTGCTTTAAATATTTAGAGCTAGGCTAGGACACGACACCCAAGGAGTTTGTCAAATGCATCATCATTTGTCTGTGGTGAGAAGCAGCCAACTGAGAACAGGAAGTAATTTTCAATTAACCGGCCACGCAATAGATGCCTGAACCCTCTTAGCAGTAATCACTCAGAAATAAATACAATTTAGCTTAATAGACAAGATGATCCTGTTTGGAATGAAGGTGACTGTAGCCTCAGGCAGCCAGCCCCACCCGGCCACACAGCAAGTGACACCCAGGATGGGTGGAGCTCTCAAGAGCAGTGGCTTCAGGAGCCTATTGTCAAAAAGAACACTGTGGCAGAGAAGGGAGTGGGTAAGGAAAGGGTCAGATGGATCTGGAGTTGATCCTAGAAAACCTTCATTCTCAAGACAACACAGATTAACAGAGACGAAGGAGCTACCCAGAAAGGCAGTACCAAATACATAAAATATCAACACCACACCAGGTCTAAGTGCCCCACAGCCTCAAATCCCAGAGTAGAAACACCTTCCCAAGCATTGCGTACCTCCAAACCCTAATGGCACCAATGACTGCTACCAGGGGAGAACGAAGCATTGATGTCTTTCATCTTCTTCCTTTCAAATCTCATCTCTGATTTCTGCTTCAGGAAAAGAGCAGGACTCTAAGAGAAACTGCAGCTCCTCCACATCCCTGATCCCTAAAAGGTGCCTGATCTGTTGAGTCCCTAGCTCAGCCTGGTTGGGACCTCGATGAGAAAGGTCCCACTGTGGGAACCTGCCAACAATGTAAACAATGAGAGGAAAAGATGTTCTCTTTGTATGCCTACATTACAGAGCTCCCTTTAGCCCTTTTCAATCCAGGACCTCACAAGCAAGCCTTGTATTTTCACAAGGCAACTTAGAATTGTTCGAAATGCAACAGAGAAAAGAAAGCAGGGTAAAGAGGTGGCCCTGCCCGTGTTCTGCTGCCCCAGGTCCTGCTGCCAAAGGCCACCAGTATACATATCTGGCAGCAGAGATACCATGACCACAAAAGCCACCCATTTCTGTTCTCAGCCATCTGAGACATCAGAAGCTACTCATGAACAAGGTTCCTACATGGGACTCCCTGGTCATTTGTCATGTTTAAACATTATCTGTTGAATTATCATATGGAGAATGATCGATCATAAACCAGTACCAGATGTGCCCCTCCACACACACAAACACACACACACACACACACACACACACACACACACACACACACATACCCTACTATCTTTTATCTTCCCAATATCTTTTATCACATCTTCACTTAAACCAGTATTCAATATTCACATGAGAAGGATTTTCACAACTGAGCCATATGATGTACCGTGCTCTCACTTTCTTACTCAGAGAAATATATATATTACTTGGAAAGAATAATAATTGCCTTAGGGTTTTTAATGTTTCTATCATACAGCGTTTCTCCAAGTACACCAACCATGAAGTATTGTTCTTCTTAATTTTAGAGACATGTCATGACCCATGATCCCCCCACATGCCATGATACACACATGGGCACATACCGTCCCTGGGATTCCTTCCTCCTAGATGCCCAGTCGTCGCTCAGTGCCAGGCTGGCACTCTTCTGCCTGCCGCTGGAGCTGCAAGCTGATCGCCTCCCATGGGGACATTTTGGGGATCCCCTCCCCACTTCTCTCATATAGTTCTGGTCCTGGCCATAGGTCCTCCTCGCTGCCTTGTACTTTACTCATCATCTTTATGTGGAACATCTTTTAGAAGCTTTGTGATAAAAGTACGCTAGAAGCCGGGCATGGTCACACACTTCTAATCCTACCAGTATAGGAGCCTGAGGCAGGAGGATTGAGATGTTGAGCCTCACCTGGGCAATTTAACAACTTTGTAAGACCCTGCCTCAGTGTGAAGACCCTGGCTTCAACCAAGTGCTAAAAGAGGAGAAGGAGGAGGAGGAGGAGGAGGAGGAGGAAGTGCACTAGAAATAAATGTCAATTTGTGCTTAAAACTATCTTTATTTTGTCTTATATTTGTCTGAGGTTTTAGTTGCTAATAGAATTATGGGCTAGAAATTAATTTTCTCAAAATTTTGAAGTATTTACATTGTCTTCTAGTATGCCATTATGATTGATAAACGAAGTTTGATTCCTTATCTTTCTTATGTAAACTGATTTTTTTTGGAAACTTTGTGGATCTTTCTCTGTACTTATAGGCCATGACATTTCTCATTCCAAATTCATCCAGCTGGGAGTTATGTGGCTCTTTCAATATAGAAGTATATTTCATCCATCTTTAATAAACTTTTTGTAATGTTTTCCTCTATCGTTTCTTCATCTCTAATTTCTATTCTTTCCTTTCGAGCAGCCTACATTTTTGATGTTGGAAAATTTAGAGTGGTGCCTTAAGCATCTTGTGCATTGAATCCAGATGTCCTGCCAAAGGTGGGTGTGCTCATAGATGCGGCTTCTCTGAGATGCTGGATCTAGGGTGTGTGAATATGGATTAAGGGTGTGTGCTCACTAAATTAGCCCACTGGTTGGCTTAGCATAGCTCTAGTGTGGATAATGGGAAGGCCCTAGTAGTCTTGTAGGCTGAATGGAATGCACAGGGGAAAGGAAGCAGGCAGACTCACTGCCGGATGCTTCCAGCCTTGCCAAAGGCTGATTCTTCTCTCTAATGACTCACTGCTGTGCCACCCTGCCTTGGAGCCAGCTGACGTTGGACCACAGCTTCTACAAACTGTGATCTGAAATAAACATTTCCACCTTTATCTTGCTGCTGTTGAGTATTGTATCCCAGTCATAAGAAAGTAACCATGACACGTTTTGGCACTGGAGAAACTCAGTCATTGCTGTGACACTACCTGACCATGTGGTTCAGGAGCCCTAGGGACCGACTTGTGACAAGAATTCAGAGATTTTTGTAGATTCCAGCTGGAGAAGCCAGCATAAAACATTATTGGCCAAAGCTGAAAATCCTGATCTGAGGTCAGAAAAGCAGAATGCTGATAGAAACACATCTGGTAAAGGCTAGGCTCAGGTCATTTCTGCCAGTGAGAAGGACTGCACTACTGCAGAATATGCGCATTTCACATTGGCAGAAAATCTGTCTGCCTATTACTCGTGTCTAAAGGATTTTCCTGAGAGTGAGATTAAGAGCAGCAGACTAATTAATCTTGCAGAAGAAATTTTGAGGGAGTCTAGTACGGAGGCAGTGGCATGGCTACTGCTGGGTGGGGGTGGGGGGCTTTTAGTGAGATCTATGTAGAGAATAAACAGCAGAGAGCCCACCAGAATGATTTTAATGGTTTTAGGTTGTGCCTGAAAGAAAATGCCAGTAAAGCTGTGCACTGCAAAGACAGAGCAGAAGAGAATTTAGTTGTGGGGAAGGAAAATTATGATAGAAAAATGGCCTAGGGACATCTTAGGAACCAACAGAACTCCAGTCTTTATAGCTTCAAACTTACAAAAGTAAAAGATTGTTTTGAGATGCAAGTCCCAGTTTCAGAATGGTCACAGCCTCAGGAATTTGTTTCTTGGGCTTGGGTTCATAAACCTCAGAAATCCAGGTATTTGACTTATACAGCCAAGAGAGAAGAAATACCGGATATTGCCCCAGCTGACAGCAGGCCTTGGTGTCATCTTTATGGTCCTGGTTTTAGCTGAATGCAGAATGTAAGAGTTATGGTGTCAGAAAGGTTCCCTCCTAGATGTCAGAAGAAGGTCTGAGAGGAAAGGCCAGGTGCCTCGGAAAGAGCAATGTGTGAAGCCATGGGTGTGAAGCTGACTGTTCAATGGAAACCAAAAAAAAGTTGGAGAAACGAGGAACATGAAAAACTTCAAGGAGTAAGCAAAGCCAGCCTAAAAGAAAATCTGTAAGAGCCTCAACCAGCAGCGGCACTGTAGGGGTGGAGTCATCCAAGCTCTTTGGAATTTGCATCTCACTTCCGATTACATGGAGAGATGGACACGGAACTAAGAGATTTAATGTTTGCCCTGCTGGATTTGGTCTCATTGTTTCCTACCCAGCATTTGTAATTAATTCTAATTTTAGAATTAGAATGGGAATATCTGTCTTGTACTATTTTATGTTGGAAGTACTTAAGTTTTTTTTGTTTTTTTGTTTTTGTTTTTTTGTTTTTGTTTTTGTTTTTGTTTTTTTCATCTGTATAGAGGCTAACAGTAGACAGTTTGCTTAAATCTCAGAGAATGACTTTGGTTGGACTTTTCATTAATAATGAATCCTCTAGGACTTTGGCAACCCTTAGAGGTACACTAAATACCATTTTCCTAATGGGATGCATGTGCGTTTTGTGGAGACAGGACTGGAATGTTATGGCTTACATTCCCCAAAGCCTCATGTGGTCATAAGCGAGGAGTTTCAAAGGTGACTGGGGTAGGAAGTCTGAATGTGGATTAAGGGTAAAGGATATGAGTAATATGAGACAGGCCTTCATATCAGTGACACCAATCAGTATGCTTGTAGCCTGGGTGGCCATAAAAAGACAGAAAGAAGGCAGGTTTGCTGTTTCACTGCTTCACTGACTGCTGCCCTCTGTCTGCTCTGCTGTGATGATTTCTCCTCTGCTATGCCCCTCTGAAGTGCTACCCTGCATTGGGGTTGGCTTACCATGGACTGAAACCTTTACAAACTGTGATCTGAAATAACCCTTTCCTTCTAAAATTTGTGGTTGTCAGGTACTTTGGCTCAGCAACAAAAAGTAACGAAGGCAAAGCCTGAAAGGCATCTAAGTGGGGAAGAAGGTGGAGAGGCCTGCTGCTTGCTGCCTAGCTTACCATGAACTCTCCTCTGTGATGCTCGTCTGCCAAGTCATCCTGCCTTGTAAGCAGCCAGCTATAGACTGAAACCTCTGCAAACTGTGGGCTGAAATAAACCTTTTCTCCTTTAACTTGTAGGTGTGGGAATGTTGTCCCAACAACAAGAAAGTAAGTAAGTTAAAACAACTTATCTTTATTTGATTCCCAACTTTTTCTATTTCCCGGGACATTTCCTTAAGTTTCTCTTCTCAACTTCCAAGTGAATTATTCATAATCGACTCAACATACCTTAAATTTATTTTATCAGAAAATATTAGGTAAAGAGGAGACTGAAGAAAAGGCGGAAAAGAAGGAAGGGGAAAAGGAGGGAGAGGAGAGAGGGCAAGAGCCTCATGCCCTGAGGATTCCCTGGTCTGTAATGGTGAAGTCCTACCTGATGCCAAGTCCCCAGAGTAAAATTTTAATGTTTTGAATTTACAGAGGAGTCCAAGAATCCCTTGGGAAAAAAATAAGACAATTCAGCTAAGCTTAGGTAATTGTACTGTATCATGAAAGGATCACAAGCATGGTTGGTAGATTTAGAGGCCAGTGATAAAGCCAAGTCTAGGATATGCCACCACCATCTGGGGACTTGTGACAAGCCATTATGCTCTTGACTCTATTTGTCATCTACAAGAAGAGATAATAATCTTGGTCCTATCTATTCTCAAGGACTTTAGAGGGAAATACATAAGACTCTAACCTGAAAACATGTTTCTCAGTTGTGAAGTACTTTACATATTTGAATGGATCGGTGCATTAATCTGTCATTTGTGTTGCCATTGTTCCTGTAATGAACAATGGTACTATAATGTCTGAGGCTGGATAACATAAAGAAAAGTTTAGTCAGCTCAGAGTTTTAGAGACTGAAAAACTAGTTTGACACCAGCTCTGAGAAGAGCCCTCTGGACATGTTTCAAATGATAGATGGTGTATCATGGCAGGAAGTCATGTGACAGGAGAGGTCATACAGTATCACATCCATGGCCTGAATGCATGGAAACTGTCAGCCCAAAACAAGTCTCTCCTCTGTTAAGTTCCAAGTCTTACAAATCTTATCTCAATACTAGGAGTGACAAAGACAGAACATTGGTTCCAAGAGTGGGGCATTGCTCTAACTCTATTTGACAATGTGATTGAAAAGCCTTTGTGGGCTAGAGAGATAATTCAACAGACTAAGTGCCTGCCTGGAAAGCACAAGGACCTGGGTTCCATCCCAGGTACTGCATGCCGTGCTGGTCCTGGAACTCCACACACGCAATGCTGGCCACAGAAACTGGACATGATGGCTTATGCCTATAATTCCGGTGCTGAGGAGGCTGAGACAGGGGGATCACTATTTGTCTAAGCTGTGTAGCAAGAACCCATACCAAATAAATAAAATATTTTTTTCAACAAACTTTATAACTATGGAGCCTTTAAGAGCCTTCCTCTTGAGGGAGTAATTGGGAAAAATTTGAAGAAGTGAGCCAGCAAAGCCTTAGAATACTATAACCAGAGCTTGATCAGTGACACTCAGAAAAAAAAAAGCTCAGAAAACTAGCACACTGATAAGAATGCTGACAGTAGAGGCCTAGCTCATGAGGTTTCAGATGAGAATGAGGATTCTATTGGAAACTGGACTAAAGGCCATGCATGTTATATTCTGACAAGGAGCCTTTCAAACTTCTGCCAATGTCCTGAGATTTTGTGGGAGACTGACTAATCTGGTGAAGCCAATTTAAGGCAGTCCAACATTCAGGCTATAACATAGGTACTACTGTATGCTATTAGCCAGATTTATAATGAAAATCAAAACCAAAAAGCAGAGCTAAATAATTTGAAAAATTTTGCTGGTGGACAGAAAGGAAGAAAGGAAACACTTATAAAGTTGAGGACAAGGAGGTCTTAACTGCTAAAAGGATTCATTAAAGAAAAAAAAAAAAAGTCAGTTATTTTACAGAACAACAACAAAAAAAAGATGGCTCCAAAGTGTCTGAGAAATTGGCCAGATTCCACCCTTCATGGGATCAAGGACGCAAAACTGTAAAGTTTACTGAGAAGTGAGCCCTCAGTCCTTGGCTACAGAAGGACCCCCTAGGGAACTGGTTCTGCAAGATTATTTCACTGTGCTAGGAGCCACTGTAGCTAGGATCTGAGGTGACAGGTTACTGCTCAAGCCAGCAGATCTTAGCATTATCCAAATGGTCCCAAGATTTTTAAGTATGCAGAATGAAAGAGTTCTAGGGCCACAGTGCTTTCCATTCAGATTTCAGAAGAAATCTTGGGCCTGAAGGATGAGACAAAAATGTGTGATGGGGTCACAGTCACTGCCAGAAGCTCATGGGAGATCAGTATATAAAAATGTAAGAGTGATATACAAGGTGCATTGAGACCCTAGGAAGCTGGAGATGACAAGAACATTGAATGTTTGCTGAAGGAAACACCAGGCTGCGAGTGGAGACACCACAAGAGAGAGTCCATGGGACTGCAGGCAGTCAGGTCTCAGGGCAGAGCTGCCTGTGCCTCTGAAGCTCACATCTCTCCACAAACAACCCCAGGTACTGGGTACACAGTTATGAGATCTGATATACCCTGCCTGATTTGGGTCTTGCTTTGGCCCAATTTCTTTCTATTCTTTTATTCCTTCTTTTTTTTTTTTTTTATGGAAATGCTTACCTTAGGTCATTATGGTTTGATTTTTTTCTTTTATTTTTATAGGGGCTCCCCGCTAAGAGTTTCTCTTGAATCTCCAAAAGTTTTTAGACTTGAACTTTTCGACAATGGTGGAATCATGAAGACTTTTGAGACTCTGAGTGATGCACTGACTGTACTTTCCATAATGAGATGAGCATGAAACTTTTGGGGCTCAGGAACAGAATGTTACGGGTTAAAACTAAAAGCCTTATGTTCAGTGATGGAGTTTTAAAATTTTTATTTTGTTTTTATTAAAATTAATGAGAAAGGAGTAGCAATGAGACAGTTTCAAAACAGGCTAGTAGGACAGATAAAATAATTAATATATTGCATACTGTTGTCTTCATAGTACTTGTTCAGATTATAAGACGCACACATATCTTGTCTAATCATTATGAGTACAAATCTTTCTTTTCATTGAACAAAGAGAAAGTAGCTGTATATATAGTCTAATAGTCCATAATAGTAGTGTGTTATCAGTACAACTGGCAATATTGGAGACAGTTGGTTTAAGCCTTTTACAGCTCAGCATATTAATATGGCTTTACTTTTTATACCTTGTGATTCGACTTTTTTGCTGGATGATTCAGACTAAGACAAAGCAAGACCTATATAACAAAAAATGTCACTTTTGTATCTGACAAGGTCAGTCAAATCCCCTCAGGATTTATCCTGAAACCATGTACAGCGGTTTGTAGATGTTTTGTCATTGTTGGCCATTTGGATGAGTCACAGCCATTACGTGACCAATTTGCTCTCTGTGAAAGCCTGAGAGAATGTTTTTTCTCCAGGTAACTCTCCTTAGGCACACCGTACATTGTCAATCCCTTTCCTCTATGGCCCCATAATCTCCTTGAACAGGAAATTTGGGACACCACTGAGTTACAGAATGTTACAGTACAGGTTCTCTTATGCTCTGAGTCCTCACTGACCTTGGAGTGCTAGGGCCAAAATATTGGCTATCCTTATAGCCCTTCTTTTTCTCTAATATTTTAGTCTACAAACTTAGGTTGTTAATCCTCCAGAAAAGAAGCTTAATGATAACATTCCCTATAACATAGGCACTTGAGTTTAACATCATTGGATGGGACTTTTAGAAGGTGTATGGATCATGGTGGCCCCAACTGTGCTGGTAGGAGCTGGGCCCGATCATAAGAGGCCAGTACTGGGAGTGTGATCTGGAAGGCACATGCTCCGGCTCCTCTTACCCTCTGCTTCCACAACCACCATGCACTGCACAGTTTGCCTTCACTGTGGCATTTCTGCATCAGAGTCAGTCAACCGTGGACTTCATCTACTGAAACCATGAGCCAATACATGCTTCTCCTTCTTTCACATGCAAGTGTTTTGCATCTTGACTCAGTGACAGGAAAGTGACGAAGACACATGGAGAGATGGGAAGCCAGAGATGGAGCAAAGGCTAGGCTCACTCTTTACAATACTCTTTCCTCAAGCATTCACTCAGGAACTCCCTCAAGCACTACATTAATCCATTTCCGGGATAGTCACCCCAATGGCCTGATCACTAGCCCCAGGGCTCCATCTCTTTCATCACCACCCTGGTGACCAACCTTTCAACACACAAGCCCTTGGTGGCGAGGCTCCAACTGTATCCAGAGTGGAGCAACAGCAAGACAAAAGGCAGCACTTCCAAGTCACCACAGCCTGCTCTCTTGGGCCTGGCTCACTCCACCTCACTCTCCCCTATGCCACTGAGCAGATGAGGCTGGAATTGCTGGCACTGGCAGGTAACGCTTCCACAGCTCTCAGTGAACTGGGATGCCTCCGAGAACAGCTGAAGTATTTCCTCATGAACATCCACCTCCAAATCCAGTTTGAACTGGCCACTGAATTCTTTTGCTATCTCTCCATTTGGAGCATGCTAGGAATGGCAATTATGAATTTTTCAAAGATTCATTGGCACCATTAGAATGAAATTCATCTTCAGAACAAAGAAGTCTTAGTTGCTTTTGCATACAAATAAACTGGCACAAAAGTCTGGAAGAGCTTTTATTTTCCTCCTTGGCAAAGTTTCTGTCCTCTAGAAATGGAAAGGATTGTAAAAGGCAACATGCTTTGAAACTTTGTTCTTCTTCATTAGAAGAAGATAGCATTGAGGACAGAATAAATGGGGAATTGCTGTATTGAAACTTGCTTATCAAAGTACCTACAGCCTTTTATTCGGAGCCTGTTATGCGCTAGCCACTTTTTCTGTGACGTCATTAATTCCTCACAGTAATTATGCAAGGAAAGCATTTCCACTCTCATCTTATTACAAATAAACCTGAAGTATGAAGAGATGAACATTCATTTGTCCACTGAATTGCAGAATTAGCATTTGCACATGTTTCCAAGCTGATGCTTTTTCCAAAGCACCGATAGAATCTTCCCTCAAAAAGAAAGGTAGGAAGACTTGGCGCTTCCTTCCCTCATGGGGTGCCATCTCCTGGGGTTCCGAAATTTGCAGGTAGTGAGGCTGGCTTTGTTCTGAGACTCCCGACAAAGAGCAGCTGCATAAGAGCTGGCAGATGAGGGTTCTGTTAAGTAACTTCCACATCCCAGCTTGACAGGAAGGACCAAGAAAATCACCCAGGTTTTAGAACAGAGATGACAATGTGCACAGATTGATGGTGGGGCTCCCCCTCATTTCCATCCCAAATATTGACACATTCATCCCTCTCTAAGGTGACAAAGCTAGCCTTATGTGCGTTGCTCTGTTGGCTGATATACTAAGTGAATAAGAGCACTGGGTGTGGGACCAAAGCCCCTTAAAACCTTGGGCAAGACTCCTTTTGGAACTTTAGAAGAGTTCACTCCTGGTGTCCAAAGTCAGAGCCCTGCAGGGCCACAGCCCACACTCAGTGATGAACACCATAACCCTGCCGTCCTACCCCGGAGTTTACTCTAAGTGGCTGGCAGTGCAGCCAGAGCGTGTACCAGGGGACACTGCCGGGTTCCATTTCCCACTTGTTAGTTCACTTGTTCTCCACATGATCAGTTGCTTCATATTCTGATGAGGTAGCACCGAAGCTTAAACCTAAGCTCAGGAAAAATAATTCAGAATGCCAAATAAAATGCAGCTAAGCTGTGTTTTCCTATAACAGATAAATTAGAAATGATAAAACTCCTAGGAGACACGTAAGTCACCCTAAGGGCACACTGACTCACTATCACTTCACGCTTTTAAAAATAAGTGCACTGCATTTCTGAGCAAGTCACCAAGGAAAGAGAACCAATTCTCCCTCCTAAACAGCTCCTTGTTTTGTGGTGAGCAGGGCTGGAAGGGACCGGCAGGGTTGCACATGATTTTTATATTCACAGTGTCCAGATGTCAATAGGAATAGCCAGTGACTTGGAGAGACAACATCCCTCACACATATGAGATGAGACCTTTAAGTAATGGAGCTGCTTCCATGGAGATCTGCCACAGATTGAATGGGATGCTGAGACACCAACAGACACCTGAGCAGGTTTGCTGCCATAGGGAGGCACTCAGCCTTGGAGCCACAGGAGGGGCAGCTGCTGGTTGTCTGAATGCCCCTACACACTTTCTATGGCCAAGACCCCTGCACCGGAGCCTGGCAGTCCCTTCTCTCCTCAGGGTTCAGTAGGCTTGGGGACTGATGATTAGGCAACTACAGACACTCACTACCTCAAATGCTCAGTCAGGTAACCGCAAATCGGCTTTGTTGCTGCTATTGGGGGGGGGAGGTTAACTTTTACTATAATCTTAAACTTACAAAAAGTTGCTACATTTTTCACCCAATGGTATGTCACAGAACCACAGTTAGGGCTGGCAGTATAGCTCAGCGGATTAAGCGCTTGCTTAGGGAAGTTCAGGGGCCAGGGTTCGGTTCCTGGTCCCCCCTACCTCGCTGACCCCACTCTCCAGCACGCTGAGCCGGCGACGGAGTATGGGCGTGGCAGCGCACCTGTAATCCCAGCACTTGGGAGGTACAAGCGGGAGGATCACTACGAGTTGGTAGTGAGACCCTGTACCAAGAAAAAGAAAACAAAAGAAAAAGACATAACCACAGTTAAATTATAAACTTGTGAACCCTGGAAATTATTGTGGTACACTACTGCTAACTGAGCAGCAGACCAGCGTTCTGCAGGGCCAACAATGCTGCAGCGCAGGAAGCGGCATGTCCGGCGCCGCAACACAAAGGCTTGAACGCCGGACTTAAGCTTGTAGACTTTTATTCAGTACAGCAGCCAGGATCTAACAAGATCCTCCACCCTTTTACATCTCTACCTCTTCTCACCCTCCAGCCTGCGCTTCCCTCATATATAGCACCTCGCTCACCAATCACCATCACTCGCACAGTCAAATCTGATTAGTTACTACATCGGTTGCCAGGCAAAAGCAGATTACAGCTAAATTGCTTTTTGCCGCAGGACAACCTGGAAGCAGGAAGCCGGCGCCATCTTTTGGGAGCGGCTCATGCTGAGGCCCTCAACATCTCCCCCTTTTTTATTAATTTTTGCACAAATCACATCTAGGCACCTATGCCAGTCAGTGTCCTATTGGGACCAAGAGGCTACAGTTTACGAGAGAATGCGGACGTCCACACCCTACTGTGCACACCCCTTTTGAATGCACGTCTTTGCCGGCTTAAGACCATGCCAAGGGCTGATACCCGTTTTTCGTAGGGCCAGGCATAACTGCGGGTGGAACCTGGATGCATGTGGACACACATTCCTGCCACTTCCCCAACCTTAGGGATAGATGGCACTGCAGTACCGACTGGTCTCGCATCTCATATTGCCTCTCTATCCTGGGGGTCCCCTAGATGGGTGCTACGCACCAATTTTGGGGGAGACATATAAAGGGTCCAGTCTGAGCCCCCTTTTAAACTTGATTTTCAGCAACACGCAGCAGATATGCCGCAGCCTGTCCTCCGCTCGGCCCCGCCTCTGCGAGCTGCATGGCTGCCAATGCAGTAAGCCTAATCTTTTGCTGAGTCTGGAATAAGCGGTCAAGCAGGCATTTGAACACAACTAGG
>PVJA010012286.1:0-52426 GCA_004027025.1 Myocastor coypus
TAGCCCAGGCTGGTCTCGAACTCACACCAATCCTCCTGCCTCAGCCTCCTGAGTGCTGGGATTACAGGCGTGAGCCACCACTCCCAGCTTCCTGTGGGTTTTAATTGCTAAGAATGCATTTTAATTTTCCTTGATGACAGGCTTATCAAATTTTTCAGTAAAGGACTGAAAGATGTTAAAGAATTAAACAGAGTAATTAGATGAGATGGTAGGAATATAGGGCAATAAGTAGACATTGGAGGAATAATTATTGTACAAGGCAGTAAATTTCATGCAATTAAAATAGACCAAAAGCATGCTTTGATCTGAAATATCTTAAAGGTGGAAGTGTTATCTAAATGTCTGTTTTCATTGTTTTCTGGAATTTAAGAAGGAATGCATGAGCTCTAATCTGTCTTGTTTTGTTTTGCTTGCTAAAAATCCACATTCTTCTGTATAGACTGAAGCAAAAGAAATCTATGCTCAAAGGCAGATTCTACTGAAAGATATAGATTTGCTGAGGGGCAGAGAATCAGAGCTGAAGCAAAGAATTGAAGCTTTTGAATTGTAAGTAATGCATATTTGTTTTGAATACTCCAAATGAGGTGAAAAAGATTTGCTAGATACATGTCTGAACATCCTACTGTCAGTTGCCAAGTGAAGTTCTTAGTTATAAACGTGCCATAATCTAGCTTTAGAAAGGTAGAAGTGAAAAGAAACAAAGACTAAGATTTTCTTGTGAAAAATTAGAAAACAAGATGAAAACTAAAATTAAACATCAACATTAGGTAGTATAAGACCAGATAAACAGTTGAGAGCAGCTTGACCAAATCATCTATTTTGCAGTTTGCCTCAGTTGTTCAGATCTATTAATTCCATCTACACAGCTAGATTCCACCTAGCCGCGCTTGCTGCTGTGTGCTCTAAGTGAAATTTGGTGCTCTGACTTAATTTGTCATGGGTGCCAAGCTTTGTCATAGTGTGTGATGCACATTTTTCTGAGTGTTCAGTGTTTCATCCTTCAGGTCTTAGCTGGTGGTGATAACTGGCTGACCCATCTACAGCTTGTGGGGTAAGCCTGCTTTCCCATTTGGAATCTGCTGTTAATTGACACCCATAAGTACTTAGTATGTGAAAGACATTGTCTCTGTCTTCATTAATGCTCTTTTACTTCTGTGGGGCTATTTATTTGAATTCTATTCTCTGTATCTGTGTTGCTTTCCTTGTGACAGCATAGAGGGGCAAACTGATCGCTCTAGAAAGGAGCGCATGTTGGGCAGAGAGAATTTATGGCTCTACTGGCACGTTTTTACTTCCACTTCCTGTGCTGCTCTTGCCTCTGCAGCATAGATGTGGCATAGATGTGCCTTTCCAGGTTGGCCAGAAGAGGGAGCAAATGTATGGAGCCTTTGCTGTACTCTGGTCCCAGTTCTGTAGTTCTTCTCCAGATAGCTTCATCTAGCAACTGTGAGCCCTGCCTCCGCTGGAGAATTGGCTTTAGTGTTGCTCTGGTGGGAAACAGGGACACGGATCCTTTGCAGATGGAAAGGAGACCAAGCGATGGAGGGAAGAAGAGGGAAAAGGGCAGTGACAGAATTAAGGTGTTTTACATAGGTGGGCCAACTGCTCATGGTGAATGTAATCATTTTGTACTGTGAATATGGAGTAATACAGTTGAAGCAGTGCTAGAAATCTGCAAAGACGTAGTGAGTAGGAAGAAGACACTCTGGCATTTGATAGTGCTGATCAGTCTTCTAAGTCTTGCTTTCTATTTCGACACTTTTCTATCCATATTTAAGCAGTAGATCATTACATAATAAAATCCACCCTTGTTATCTATCCTTTAATGGCTTAGATTCCCCAGTTAAAAGTAGTATTATACAGAAGACAAGCACATAAGAACTGTAACTTGTAGCTTTAAAGTAGCGAGAGGACTTCTGGCTCTTTCATTTACTATCCAGTTAGTGATGATCATAAAAGAGTATTAGTCTCTTGAACCGTGAACATATCTTATTTTTCTTTTTAATTCCTTACCTCAGTTACTTTGGACTGTTTGCTTTGTATATTTTTGTCAATTTCAGGACCCAGAAACTCCAAGAAGAAAAAAATAAAAGTGTGACCGAGGCACTTAGGAAGCGGGAGCAAAATATAGAGACTATGGAAGAGAACTACGAGCAAAAGCTCAAAAATGAACTTCTAAAGTAATTGTTTGGCTTTTAAATTTTTTTCTTTGTATACAGTTGCAGTACGTAATGCTTACATTCACTGTGGGAAGTTGGTCAGTGTCCGTAAGGCACCTTCATACTCTTTATGGCCCTTTCCCTTCATTCTCCTCTTGGTCCCCTAAGGAAGTTATTTGTTTTTGAAGTAAGTTGGTGGAAATGTGACAAGAGATGGTAGAAGAGATAAGACTAATGGCAAACTCTCGTTTTTTTGGTCTTTGAAAAAAATACCTCTTCGGTAGTTCTTTTCCATGAGGATTTTAGTTAGGGCTTGTGTAAAAGATGGTACAGGAAATTGTATCATTCACCCTTTCTTAGAGCATCTCCAAGTTACTGAGCGCCTGCGGTGTGCTTTGCCTTTGAGGGTACTTTGTGACTGACTTGCTCATCTTGCTGAGCTCAGGAGCTGTAGAATTGGAATCTAGTCACTTCTAGTTATTTGTCCCTCTGCACCACTCAGACTGCTGCTGAGCTGGTGATCTCTGACAATTTGTATATTATTCTACCTAGAGGTTAGAGTACTTGGCTGTGAATGTGTGCTTTGTATTCAAGATTCTGCAAAGCCAGAATCTGAACCAATGAACTAAAGCAAACTATATGAACAAAAATGATATAGACAAGGGAAAATACAGACAGCTACAGTTACTTTAGCATTTTATAGTGTGAATTTTGTGTCCCAGGGGAATAGTATCTCAGTGCAAGGCCAGTATGCCCTTGTAGTAGCTTTTCTTGCTGGCAGCATTGCATGTAGCAGTAAATATCTGCTCAGTTAATATTTCTTAAATGTGTAATGAGATGACTCCCCTGTGCTACCCTACGCATTTCATACTCATTCGTCTTTTTTTCCATACTGCCTATAATTTGTCATTGATTATGCATTATGTAGTACTTCAGCAGGGTTTTGAGGGTTATTCCTTAAATGAATTGTATTAAAAAGGGAAATAGGAGCTTTACACCTATCAATTTTATAATGATACTTTTTTCTTTGTATCTTTCTCTTTTTTTATATTTAGAGACAGGGTCTCGCTATGCAGTTCAGGCTGGCCTTGAGCTCACTTTGTAGCCCAGGCTGGTCCTGAACTCACAGCAATCATCCTGCCTCAGCCTCCTGAGTGTGAGGATTTATAGGCATGGACCACCACACCTGGAAAAATGATAAATTTTCATCACATATTGTATCTCTGCTTTTTTTTTTTTACAAAAGTGGGAAGCACTGGAGTACTGTAGATGCTAACCCTTTAGGAATGAATGAGGAAAAGTATTTTTATTGTTTGATGTTGTTCTGAAGTCTATGAACTGTTAAGAATCATTTTGACACTTGCCATGGTCTGGGAGCCCGTTTTTGAGTTGCAAGCACAAGTGCTTGGACAGTATGCATCCAGGGGTTCGTGTTTCCTTTCTCCTATCTCTGAACCAGGAGAGCAACTGGTTGTAGCTGTTGAAGACAAGTAAAACTCCATGAAAATGTGCCTTTAGGTGTGGCTGAGCAGGACGAAACGCTGTGGGCTTCTGGCCAGCAGTACTTAGTAGTCAGTGTTTAGGTGCTAGAAGCGCAGTGCTTAGAGCATAAAGGCAAAAGTTCTTCTGGTTGGGGCCAGGAGGTGGATGGAATGTGCCTGACTGATTGGTCTGGGGGATTTAGAGTCCCTCATGTGCTGGGTTAAGTTTAGCTTAGTTTACTTCTTTGCGCTATGTACCAGTTAGAGCAGCTAAAACATAATTGCCTTCAGTGACCTCAGAGCAACAGTCTTCATTTTGTGCGATTGATTTTTGAGTCCCAATTTACAGGATCAAGGCAGGTAAAGAGTGTTCTCAGATATTCTATATTGAGAACGGAGGTGCCTAGCCTTAGTACTGAGAGACTTTGAAGTTTGGGCATTGTCACATGTAGGCTTTCTGCTCAATTACCATAGATAAACTCTTGCAGTGATAGCAGTCTTTCCAGCAAGATGGCATGGAACTCATTTTTAGTCATTTTGATTCTCAGGTATCAACTTGAACTAAAGGAAGACTACATCACTAGAACTAATAGGCTGGTTGAAGATGAAAGGAAGAATAAAGGTGATCCAGGGGTGGGAGTGGGGACCTGTATTTTTCAGTTCTGTGGTAACTTGCTAGCTTCCTAAGTTGGCTCTATTCTACATTCATGAAAATGTATAATTTGCACTTTAGTTTTACTCTAGAATTACATACTTTTATGATTTTACAAAATTATAAAAAATTATCTGCAAAAGGAAATCTTCATGTTTAGCATCCTCTGTAATCATGAAGGCCAGTTATTTATTATTAATTTCTCCAACTTCATTATATCTTGATAGATACAGCTGTGATTATCAAGAAGTTGAGAACAAATTTTTGCTCTCTGATAAATACTCTTAACCACAGAGACTGTAGTTTTTGTTTGTCTTGTTAGTTTTTTCTCTTTCTTTCTCCTTCTCTCTCTTCCTTCCTTCCTTCCTTGTTTTTTTTTTGTGACAGGGACTTGCTATGCCATTCAGGCTGGCCACGAACTCACTATGTAGCCCAGGCTGGCCTCAGATCACATGCTCCTGCCTAAGCCTCCTGAGTGCTGGGATTGCAGTCACGTGCCTTACTTGGCAAGGCTTTACTTTTCAGTTACAGTAAATTATATTAATTTCTCTGTCCTCTGACTTTCTTATTTCTTTTGCTTCTAATATATAATTGTGCATCATGGTATTTTCACTTCACACTTATTCTCCTAAGCTGTTATACACATTACCCTAAGACTATGGAGGCTGAGTAATTTTCCAGTCTTCAGATATTATATATTTCATTGTTTCTCAGCCTGTTGGCTAGGATCTGGTACAGACATTTTGCATTTGAATGTATTTCTAGGAAACTACCTGTAACAGAGTTGAAATTTTGGTGGAAATTTAAGGCAGATGCTTAGGAGTAAATTATATTCTGAATGTATAACAGTTCCTTTACCAATATTCCTTTTGTGGATTAGTACATTCACACATTTAGAAAATTATCTTTTGAAGACAACTCTACCTAGACTTGTGTTGGAGTGGAAACTACAAAATCCTAAGACCTTTGTGTTGGAGGAAATTAGACAGTGGGCATTAGGGCCATGTGCAGTAACTGGTTAAAGTTCAACACATTGCACAGTGCTAACTCAACATCCCTGTTGGATAGTAAAGTTTAGATCTTAGCTTGTCTGCTAAATATTTGGCTCCTAAATCTGCTATTTTAGATCATGAAGCAATGTTACTAGGTCTGGCATGCTGCCCAGAAATTACTAAATTTGCATTCACTGGGAAAGTTCTTTGCTTAATTTAATTGCTAAGTTCTTTGTTTCAGAAAAAGCTATGCTTTTGCAAGAGGAGCTTGCAGCTGTTAATTCAAGAAAGGAAGAACTCAGTCAGTCTGCAAATCGTATGAAAGAACTTGAGGTGATTGTTAAGCCTATTTTAAAATGGAATTTAAGCAATACATGAAATAGTAGGGGTTTTTCAGTTAAAGTTTTTTGGAAGTCATCCCTTTAATCTGTTTGGATTGATTATTCTGTGAGTAAGACATTGATGACTGAAGTTAATTCAGTAGTTTCTAATTTCAATGGAGAAAGAGCTTTGCGTCCTAGAGTCTCGTTTCTCTTCCTTAGTGCTAGGGTGCTTCTGGGTAGGTTCTGTGAGCTTGGAATTCTAATCTGTACACTTGGAATATTTCCTGCTATCATAGAGTTGTTAAGGGAAGTAAGCAAGCTACTTATGTTCCTAGCTTATAACAGATGGCCAACAAATATAAGCCATAGGCCCAGCCTCTTCTGTACCATTAGCAGTGGGAAAATCGGATAACATCACCTCACTGTCTCATAACTTGGAGCAAAATGAGACATGCTTTTTACACAGTGATATTACTTTTGTTTGTTGTTATGCTTGCTTTCTGAAGAATAGAGCCAAAACTTTAAATACTGAAAATGTAGGCCCTGGGCCTACCAGAAACTCATTCAGTCCAGCAACCAGGCATGGTGTGTTAGGTGACACTGCCCCAGGCCTGTCTGAAACTCATTACACTCAGCAACTAGGTCCAATTTGTGAGTGAAACCTCCAGGGGCGTGCCAGAAACTCATTCAACCCAGCAACAAGGCCCAGCATGTGAGTGGAACTTCATCCATCAGACAGGCCCAGTGTGGAAAACTGTGGCAGTGCTCTCTGCAAAGAGGCTGGAGACAAGACCCACCCAGCTGATCGAGGAGAAGAACATCTTGCCAGAGTGGCACAGCAGGTTCATCTCCAAGGACTGAAGCAGGAAGAAGTGGAGCGCAGCTGCCAGGCCCAAGCCACACCCACCTGGACTAGTTTGTGTTTGGTAGATCCAGATCTGATGCTAAGGTAAGAACTCTACCAAAGCTCTACACCAAAGTTCAGAAGACAGGGCTATACAAAATGATAAAGAGGAGGAGCAAAATGCGCTCTCAGACTCCAAGCCCACCCAGAACAAATATAGCAGACAATAGCATAGAAAAAACTGGAAATTACACACCAGAAATCTCTTGAGATAAAGCATCTGAAATAAAGAAGCAGCTGCAGAAAGCTATAAAGGAAATCAGATGAATAATTTCTGAAGTAAAAAAAAAAAGATAACTAAAATGAAAGAAGTACTAAGAGCTTCCAAAGAAGATACTGATTAAAAAAATAGAAGAGAATAAGAAAATGGGGGCCAGTGAGATGGTTCAACAGTCTAAAGCACCTGCTTAGGAAAGCTTAGGCAACCACAGGGACCACGGTTTGATCCCTGGCACCACATGGTGTGGTGCTATGCAGGAAATTAAAATCTCAATCATGAGCTGGCAAAACCATTTCAATGAAAATGAAAATAGACTCTCAGACCTTAAACACACCATGAAAAGTAAGAAAAAAATCTCTTGAAAACAACTAGAATGAAGGAAAAAATAATTCAACATGTGCAAGACAATGCAGAAATGAGTAATGTAAGACTAATAGGCATCAATGAGACAACAGTTAATACAAATTATATAAAAAGAATATGGCAGAAGTAATTGCAGAAAACTTCCTCAATGTGGGGAAACCTTTTGACATTCAGATAACTGAAGCATATAGAACTCTAAATAACATCAACCCAATAAAACCACACCCAGACATGTAATAGTCAGGATCCCAGAATTTCAGCACAGGAACAGTATACTAAAAGCTACTAGAGAAAAGAAATAGATCACATTTGAAGGAAAACCCCTCAGAATAACGACAAATTTCTCTTTACAAACCATCAAGTAAATAAGGGCATGGAGCAGTGTACTACAAGCCTTGAAAGAAAACAAATTCTAACTCAGACTGATACACCCTGAAAAACTCTCTTTCAAGTATAATGGAAAAGTGAAATACTTCCAGGACAAAGAACAACTAAAGAATTCCATGATGACAAAGCCAACCCTACAGTTTACTAAAAGATATTCTAGAGGGGAATCAAAATGATCACAACTAGGAGCTGAGGAGATAGCTCAGGAGCACAAGTGCCTGCCTGGCAAGTGCAAGGTTTTGAGTTCAATCCCCAGTTCTACAAAAAAATGATCACAACTCCATGAAAGAAAATGGAAAAAATTCACCAAATAGGGTAAACAAACACAGGAGAAAAGGAGGTATACAACAGTAGTCTTTCAACTATTCTTTTGTATACAGCAGCAAAATATTTTAATCAGCATATTCTACAAATGGACTTCTACTGCACCCTATAGGTCATGATTCTGCCTAGGTCTACAGGGTAGATATCAAGGAACTAACAGTAGCTCAGTTCCAGAATTGACAGCTGGCCACCAGTAAGCGTTATAGACACTCTCCGTGTCCACGACATACCAGACCTTTGTGTGATATCCTATCCCCTAATTGTTAGAAGTTCTGGTCATATATTTTTCATTCCAGTATTTATGTTATTTTTCATTCCTAGGAATTCTTTTCTACCATGAAAAATTTCTTGGTTGCTATTTTTGTATATATTAACCTACCCAAATACTACGCGAGTACTCTTGAATTGCTTACAGATTTGTAGAGATGTTACACAACATTCTAGCCTCTAAGTTGGACTCATGATTTGATTTAAATTTTAGAATAGTGTTTTTAAATATTTAATTTAATTTTTAATATTTAATTTATTTTCTGAATATTGTTTAATTATAATTTTTGTTTTATAATTCATACTGCATCTTTGACTTAACAATCCACTTATAAGACATAGTATATTTTCTCCTACTGCTAGAAACTTTAAAAAGGAATAGGTCTATATGTTCATACACAAGAGAGTCAGGATAGATATATAGCAACTTTCTCTTAGTTCACTGAGAATAAGAGTGTGTGCAAGCCGGGCGTGGTGGCTCACGCCTGTAATCCCAGCAGTCGGGAGGCTGAGGCAGGAGGATTGCTGCGAGTTCGAGACCAGCCTGGGCTACAAAAGTGAGCTCAAGGCCCGCCTGAACTGCATAGTGAGACCCTGTCTCAAAAAAAAAAAAGAGTGTGTGCAAATATTGTTTAGATAAGATATTAGGTCTGCATCTTGTCCTCAGAATAACTACTATGAAGACAATAATATGCATTGTGTTAATTATTGTAAACATCCTACTAACTTTTTTTTTTTTTGTCTTTTTGAGACAGGGTCTTGCTATGCAGTTCAGGCTGGCCTTAAGCTCATTTTTGTAGCCCAGGCTGCTCTCAAACTTGCACTGATCCTCCTGCCTCAGTCTCCTGAGTGCTGGGATTACAGGCATGCGCCACCATGCTCGGCTTTACTAACTTGTTTTGAAGGTGTTTCATTGTGTTTTTTTTTTATCTTTTTTCTCATTAAAATGAATAAAATAAAACTAAAAAAACCTGACAATGTATATGTCAGTAAAATTCACATTGTTAGCCATGCATGCTGGCTTATTTGAGAATTATTAAAGCTTCTGTATCCAAGTGTGACAATAAGAAAAAGCACTTTTTGGGAAGTTTAGGGAATGTGTCTTATCTCATTAGTACAAACTTTTTATTCTCAGTGAACTAAGAGAAAGTAGCTACATATCTATCCTTTTTTTTTTTAAGATTTTTTAAATTTTTTATTTTATTTATTTATTTTTTTCTTGTTTCAGAACCTTTGTTTGTTTATTCACTCATTTTTATGGCTGGCTCAGCCCGCTCCGAGTGCAGGGCTGCCGCAGCATGTGGTGCCGGGGATCAAACTGCGGTCCCTGAAGCCGGCCAAGCCTTTCCCAAGCAGGCACTTTAGACTACTGAGCCATCCTGCTGGGCCCCTATATATC
This sequence comes from Myocastor coypus, assembly GCA_004027025.1. Lineage (NCBI taxonomy): Eukaryota > Metazoa > Chordata > Mammalia > Rodentia > Myocastoridae > Myocastor > Myocastor coypus. The sequence goes on from PVJA010012286.1 coordinate 9,472, forward strand.
TGTCCTAACTCTTTTGTGTATACATATATATACCTATTTCTTTTTCTTTTTAAAGTTTCAAATATTAGGAGAAAATATACTATGTCTTATAAGTGGATTGTTAAGTCAAAGATGCAGTATGAATCATAAAACAAAAATTATAATTAAACAATATTCAGAAAATTAAATATTAAATATCTCAAAATAGTATTCTAAAATTCAAATCATGAGTCCAACTTAGAGGCTAGAATGTTGTATATCATCTGTATGAATCTGTAAGCAATTTAAGAGTACTCACATCGTATCTGGGTAGGTTAGTATATATAAAATTATCAACTAAGGAAGTTTCCATGGTAGAAAAGAATTACTAAGAATAAATATACTTTAAAAATGTATGGCCACAATGAATGATATTGGATCCTGCTTGCATTTGGAAAATAGAGGGATTAGTTTCATCAGAAATATTGACTTGGGGCCAGGGAGATAGCTCCATAACACAAGTGCCTGCCTGGCAACTGCAAGGTCATGAGATCGAACCCCAGTCCTGCCAAAAAAAGATTTACTTCATGGGACAGGGTCCACAGACTCAGATTGCGAGTGGTTCATGCCCCATTCTAATGCAGATGACTTTCCTTATCGTATACTAGTTAGGCTCTGTGGTGGCAAAGAACCCGACCTCTGACCAGCGACTATCAGGAAGTTGTCCCTGAGCTCAAGCCAGCACCCCAGCTTTCATGTTCACAGTGCTGTGATATGATGATTCACATGGACATTCTCCTCTCTTACTTTCAGCTTGAGTTACAGTCCATCAAAGTAGAATTTGCAACAACAACCAAACAGAATCACTTGCTGAATCAAAAAGTTAAAGAGATGAGTGATTACTCCCAACTGAAGGAAGAGAAAGTGGAGCTTCAGGTGCAAAATAAATTACTTAAACAACAACTGGAGGACAGTAAAAATGAAAACTTACGTCTCCAAAATCGTATGTCTTTATTCTTCTAATGTGAATATTTCCATAGGTCATATCAAGTCATTGTTATAAAACTATGCTTTGTACTTATGAGGGAGGCTTAACATTCTTGCACTGGAATTGTTTGTTTTGCATAAGTAACCATGACTGTGGATGACTGGAAGAAGGCCCACCCTGAAACTGTGCTGCGCCGTGGGTACTCAGTGCTCACTTTGCCCTCAGACCCCTGCTGGGCTTTGGCCACTAGGGACTCCAGCAAGCCCTTGGAGGGAGGTAGGGAGAGGAGGTTGAGGTGGTTATCACCTTATTGTCACACCACTTCCAAGTCCAGGTGCCCTGGACATTCTACACACTGGTCCTCACAGCCAGCTGAGGCTGTAATACCTGCTGGTGGCCTGGCACTGTGCCTGCTCAGTCTCCCACTTCTGGGAATTTCTCCCTTCCTGCACCTGCCAGGCCCAAGTGCTGCTGTCATCTTGGCTTCATTTCTGGGCCAAGAAATGATACAGTCCTCTGTCATTACCCAGCATATGGTGCTATTTATGCATTTATTTATTTATTTAGCAGAACATATTTATTGAGGGGAAGAAAGCTCCTGTTGGAGAGAGGGACAAGAGGGGCTCCCGAGTGGGTTGCCCCCCATGGTACCTTTTATTAAAGGTTCTTCAGGTGACCCGAATTGAGGACCCTACCATGCTCTGCCTATTACTGTCATTGCTCAGATCGGATGAGACCTCAGGGAAGTCATCCATAGGGACACTGCACAAGAGCTCCTTCTGGGCGTTCTGTGTGTAGTAGAGGAGAGAGGCAGGCTTTGATATACTTTGTAGATTTGGAAGAATTTTTACTTGGGTAGAACTCCCAAGTGTAGCAAGGAATGCATTCATATGCATTTAATACTTCTGCTCTGAAAATTGTGAATTGGGATTGCATTTAATCCAGGTACAATTGATAGAATATTAATTGCAGGAGTACACAGGGAGCTCTTAAACTCTCTTTAGCTGTTCCTGTTAAATAATATGAGCAAGTTTTAGGTTTGTAATAATCGGGATTTTTCTTTTGCTCTCACAGGCATGGCCCAGCCAGCTCCTGAACTTCTAGTTTTTCAGAAAGAATTAAAGAAAGCAGAAGATCTGATCGCATTTGAGCATAAGGAATTTGAAACGCACAGGCAAGTTCTGCAAAAACAACTGCAAAGTGAAGTGAGTATTGCTCTGCCCTTGTGCCGCATTAGGCCAGGCCACCTATAGCTCCAAAAACTTGGCACAAGCCACACCAGTGCAAATCACATCTATTTTCACATCAGAAATGCCTCCCCTAACTGTGCTAAAGGATCTTGTCTCATCTGAGAAAATCTCTAGCAATCATTTGACTTTATTTTCATAATAGTAGTAAAACTCAAAAAAAAAAAAAGCGAACTCCTCTAAAAACACAATTTTGTGAGTGCCTGGTAGTACCCGTCTTAGTCTCTGTTTCTCCTTCTGAGACTTGCAGATACTCATATTTTCTTTCTCAGTGCAGGTGCCTATCACTGAGCTATCTCCCCAGCCCTTCATGTTTCTTTCTGATTTCTGCCTTCCTGGCCCAAAGGTAGCTGTTGTTTGCTATGGAAAAAGCAGCAAAAAGCTTGTCTGTGTGTTTTGTTTCTTGTGTTGTTTTAAGTAGCAATCCATTGATGACTGGTACAAAGCTCCCCTGAATTGGTGAGACAGAAAAAAAGAGGACAAGCAGAATGAGCCAGTATTACCTTAATGCAAGCTATGGTTTTTCTTTTCTGCATCCTTTCAGATTGAACATTCTACACAGCTAAAGGCCCAGCTATTAGATTATGATTCATCTGTAAAGAGGTTAAATGTTCAGGTTGCTGATTTAAAATTGCAGTTGAAACAAACTCAGACAGGTGAGTGGCATTTTAACCTATAAATATCTGTGTATAAAGCTTCTGGCACTTGTGGAAATGGAATGACTGTGATCTATTGGCCACTTAGTAATGTGTATTAGGAGGAAAACCAGAGAAGTATGTATCTTCCTTGGAAAAAAAACTTCCTTTCTGTCTCAGGAATGCCAACTGGTCATCAGCCCCATGAATTGCCTTCATGGGTATTCTAAATAAGTGTGGTGGTGACACAGACGTCCTCCCATCTATCCTCAACTTTCCTTTTTATTTTATTATCCTGATAACTAGATGTTGGCTGTTCAATACTTTCTCATATTCCTTAACATACAGATATATAAATCAGTGAGAGAAGCAGGTAGCTTAGCAAAAACAACATTGCTCTCCGAGTCAAAGAACCATTTTTTAAAATGTATTTAGTACAGAATCTACAGGATCTCACTACACTGATCAAACTTGTAGTGATTCTCCTGTTTTCAGCCTCTCAAGTGCTGGAATTACAGGCCTGTGCCACCTGGCCCAGTCTCAGTTGCCTGTTCAGTGTACCCCGGGGGCAGGGTCTGCACAGCACACTGGGGATCGAACCCTGGGCCCTGTGTCTGCCTAAGCAGGAGTTTTCATCTGCTGAGCTATCTAGCCAGCTCTCCATTTTTTTTTTATTTCTTTTTTGGTTTGGTAGTGAGAATTGAACTCAGGACGTTGTTCTTGTGAGGGAGACACTATGCTGCCCAGCTATAGCCCTGGCCCTGTTTCTTTTGTGAGACTGTCTTGCTATATAGTTCAGGCTGGCCTCAATTTTGCTGTTATCCTCCTGCCTCAGCCTCCGGAGTGCTGGAGTTATATGCATATGCCATCACACCCAGCCAAAGGAATTGCTATTATTTGCACCCCAATTTTGAAGTTAATTGGGCAACACACTTTAACTGCTTTGGGGCTCCATTTCCTCACTTGCAGTGAGGATCACAATACTGACTGGGTCAGTATGCCATGGGTCTCAGTTTCACCTGGGCTATTACAGGCCCTCAGGAAATAGTTACTGCTGCTATTTCATCGCACAGTGAGGGAGGATGCCTGTCTGCCCCTTCCTGCTTCATAAGAAGGGTATGGAAACCTAGGTACTTCATTCTGCAGTTACTTTCAACCCCAAGCTTGTATGCTTTGCTGGTTGAACACATCCTGCACCCAAAACTGCTGTGGTTTCCACTTGCATTCTGTCCCTTTTAGCCCCTTGTTCCTGTGCCCTGGACTAGTTTTACTCTTCTCTCTCATTTCTTTTTTTTTAAGTTTATTACTTTTAATAAGAAAGAACAATGTGACAGTTTCAAAACACATTAGTACTTTTCCAATATTTGATACAATGTATGTTGTTGTCCTCCTATTAGTTATACAGAGCACAAGGTGTAGAAGTTATAATTTTTCTAATCATTATTGGTTCGAAAAAGTTTTTTCTCATTGAATTAAGAGAAAGTAGTTGTATACATAATCTGATGTTTCATAGTCGCAGCGGGTTATTGGTAAAACTGGCAATGTTGGAAGCTGTTGATTTAATCCTTTTACAGCTCAGCATTCTAATCTAGCTTCACATTTTATACCTTCTGCTTAAACTTTTCTGCTGGGTGGTTAAGGGCAAGTTTAAGCAAGACCTGTAGAGTAAAACTTGTAACTCCTGTATCTCCCAAGTCAGGCAAATCCCCTCAGGATTTACTTTGAGACCATGTACAGTGCTATGTAGAACTGTTGTCAGTGTCAGCTGTTCGGATGAGTCATGGCCATTGCTTGGCCAGTTTGCTCTCTGTGAAAGCCTGAGAGAAGGTTTTCACTCTAGGTGACTCTCCTTTAGCACACTATATGTCTTCAGTCCCTTCCCTCTGTGGCCCCATAATCTCCTTGAACAGAAAATTTGAGAAACCACTGAGTTCAAGGATGTTACAGCACAGGTTCTCTTATGTCCTGAGTCCTCACTGAACTTGAAGGGCAAGGGCCAAAATATTAGCTATCCTCATAGCCCTTCTTTTTCTCTGATTTTGGTCTGTAAACTTATATCCTCAACCCTCCAGAAGAAAAGCTTAGTGATACTATTACTCTATACAGTGGTTCTCAATCTTTCTAATGCTGTGACTCTGCAATACAGTTCCTCATGTTGCGGTGACCCCAAACAAAAAAATAATCTTGGTGGCTACCTCAAAACCGTGATTTTGCTACAGTTATGATTCGGAATGGTTTTAGGCGACCCCTGTGTTTGGGTCATTCGACCCCTGCCGGGGTCATGACCCACAGGTTGAGAACCACTGCTCTATAACATAGGTACTTGAGCTTAACATCACTGTCTTTCTGAGTACCAAACATCTTAGACTTAACTTGGAATTTGTATTTTCTATCAATCATTGATATTTAGATATGTGCTGCTTCTAATGTAATTTCAGTTACAGCTGTACTCTCAAGTAAATGGTTGGTTTACAAGAAAACAAAAAAAAAGGGTATGAAATGAGAGTAAGAGACTAGGAAAAATGTCATAGGATTGACCAGCTGCAATTTTGTACATACTTAGATTTCTAAATGTCTGTGTAAAAATGTGTACCTGTTTTTATACATTCTATAGAGATTTATTATAATCTCTCCTCATTTCTGCTCTTTCCCATACCGCATTTTCCCTCTGCTGTCCTTGTTGCCAGACTTCCCATAGCTGAGATCATAGCTCTCCCATATTGTGCCAGTCATTCCATGAGGACAGAACCCCATGGCTTCTGCTTTTGTTGTGTAGCACTACAGGTGGGGAGCTGACTAGGCCCTGCCTTGGCAGGAGAGATCCCGGCTGCTATAGGGCCTGCTTGCTGGGTAGCCGTGCCTCAGGGTGCCACCATTCCCGTCTGTAAAAGGGGACTGGTGAGAGTCTTGGCCTGAGTGTTGCTGTAAATGCAAGTCCTTGTTCCCTTATCTGAAACATGGCCCATGCGTTATGGACTTTCCCACAGCCTTGGGAATCGCTGCATCTTGTAGTGAAACACGCTGATTCATCACTTTATAGTCAAAAGTATTAGTAGTTGTGCTGGTTGGGGTAAACAGATTATAAATGACTTTATATCAGTTCAGGTCAAGCTGTTTGATCAAATGAGTCTAAATCTAGTTAGACTTGGCCACTACTTAGTAAATAAACGCCCATTTACAGCTTTTGCTACTTCAGAGTCACACAGAGGATTGTGAAATTGTATCATGTGTTATAACGGAAGGCATGTCTGAAGCTATAGCTGATCTAGACCAGTTCTTAGTAAATGCTCATAGTAGTCACTGTGACTTCAGAACCTGTTTACTATAAAAGTTTTTCCTCTTTTATTAAAAAAAATCCTTAAGTTTTAGGGTTTTTTTTTTTTTTTGCCAACATTTCTCATTTGTCAAATTGTCTTTCTGTAACGCACAGCCCTAGAGAATGAAGTGTACCGCAACCCCAAGCAGTCTCTGATCCACCGGTGTGTGAATAGCTTGCTGAGTGGCCAGGCAGTGCCTACCAGTGAGGATGGACACAAGGCTATCCTGAACCACTCCCCGGGACCCGAGTCTATGCCAAGGAGCCCAGGTTACCTGAATGCAGGGAGAGAGGGCACCTCCCCAGACTCAGATCTTGAGTTTGTTGCCAATACCAAGGTCAAGGTAAGACAGCTAGAGCGAGAGGCTGAATACTTGGAAAAGGCTTTCAAGAGTTACCATCAAAGAGTTGCTCAAAACCCTGCTAGAAGCCCACTCCTGGCAAAGAATCAGGTATCTCTGCACTCACTGGAAGCTTTCAAAAGCAGATGTGTTTTCACAGAGGATGGAATTGCCCTTGAGCAGCCTCAGGTGTGTGTACTTAGTGTGGAGAAGAGTGATGCTGCTGTGGAAGCCACACTGGGTAGCTTGACTTCACGGTCACACAGGGGCACTTCCTCTAGACGCCTATCCTCCACGCCACTCCCCAAAGCCAGAAGAAGCCTTGACAATGAGCTCTATCTGGAAGGTGAGCCACTGCCTCAATTGTGGGATACTAGGGGTGAGTAGGCCATGTCCTTGTACCTCTGATATGAACATGGTTGTTGGCCAACACAACAGAAAGGATGCAAAGAGCTGAAGCCCAAGCTCTTCAGCCCTGCCACCCTGACCCTGCCATCTCTTGGCCAGCAGCAGAGTTGTTTTGTGTCAGGGGTTTCTCAGGAAGCAGTGCCTAGAGGGTGTCCAGAGCTCATGTTGGCTAAGCATGCAGAGGTGCTGAGGGGACTCTAGGGGTCTTGCTTTTGCTGCTGGTTAGTGCTGCCCATTTTAGCATTATCTCTGGAGTTTAATTATCTCTCTGAATCTCAGACATCACATTTGGCTGTTGGCAAAAATAATAAAATGTGTTTAAAAACTAATAGAGCTTAAGCCAGTCATGGTGTCACATGGCTTTAATCCTAGTATTCAGGAGGCTCAGGCATGAGGACCTTTGCAAGTCAAGACCTGCCTGGGTTACAAAGTGAGCTCAAGGCCAACCGAAACTGCATAGCCATACCATGTCTCAAAAACACACACAAGAAAGACCAAAGGCAAAACAAAACAAAACCCAAAAGACTAATAGAGCTTTTTCCAACCCATAGTAGTATTTTCTTTATGTAGTTCATAATATCTTCACCCTTGTTTCTTCTGTTGCTTAGGTCTGGATAGATCACATGTTGTGTCCCCTAGGCCTTATTCTGATAAAACTCCCCTGCCATCACCTTCTGAAGCAAGGCACAGCCTCTGTGACCAGTCACTCTCTGGCTCTCCCATGCAGAAGGCCAGGTGAGTACAACTTTGATTGCCTTCAGGTGTGTCTTGACACTGTCTCTGTCTTTACACCTTTGGATTTTTTAGGTGTATTAAAGATCATGTGGTAGTTTAGAACTTACAGTCACAGTATAAAATCCTGTGTAATATTTGTGAATTGTCTGCATACCTGAGGAATGTAATATGATATTAATAAACCCCTCACTAGGCCTGCAAATAGACTTGGATTCTAAGGTAAATATACAAAATTTGTCAAAAGCAGACAAATTGGGCTTATTTTTAAAGATACAACAATTTCATATATCATTAAAAGTCATTTTAGGGGTTGGGGGATAGCTCAGCAATCTAAGCACCTGCCTGGCAGCACAAGGACTCAAGTTCAATCCCAGGTACAGCATGTCCTGCCAACCCTGGAACTCCCAGCACTCTGTGCCAGCCCCAAAACCAGGTGTGATGATGTATGCCCATAATCCCAGCACTGGGGAGGCTGTGGTGGGAGGATCACTATGAGTCTGAGCTTTGTAGTGAAACCCTGTACCAAGTAAATAAAAATTTTGTTTTGTTTTGTTTTGTTTTGCGGTACCAGGGATTGAAATCAGGACCTTGTGCTTGTCAGGCAGGTGCTTATGCTGCTGAGCTATATTCCTGGCCCCAAGATTTTTTAAAAAAATTAAGAAGTCATTTTAAAAAATGCTTTGACATTTAAATATAAGTAGATATATTTCCAATTTATATGTTATTGAAAGAAATTCTGAAGTGATAGTGAGATCTAGGATGCAGCTGTTGAAGCGAGAAGCAGTGAATGTCTCTAGAAACTACATCACTGGGTCACCTGCGCTATGATTGATAGACAGGACTTACACCTGGGCCTGGTCCCCTGCAGCAGGGCAGGAAACTGACATTTTAGCTCTGGACTTGAGCCTGGGGAACTGAAATTTAGGTGGTTCTGTGTATAGCTGAAAACTGCCATGTTCCTCTCATGGTCCTGGGGCATTGAATTTTTGTGCATAGTCTACTTTCCTGTGTGATTAGCCAAAAAGTAAACCAAGACCCCACATGTACCACAGGTTCATACACTTCGGTGTACACTCGGGCTTGTGACATGCATCTTCAGCCAGTTGGTGCTGACAGTATGTGCAATTGATGTTTTTCAAAAACGTTGTGCAGTTATTGGAAAACAAAGCCCCTAGGAATAGCATTGGGAGAGTCGAACCATCATACTGACAGAAGCAGCATCTGCACAGGAAGTTAGGGCACCAGCCTAGCTGAGTTAGTACCTATTAACTGTTGACACTGGGTCTGCTGTCAGTATACTGGCAGGTGTGCCATGCCTGCTCTTTATAAGCCAAAAGAAAATGAGTTTTCTAGATCATTTTCTTGAGCCACAAAAAGGTTTATATCACTCTCTTTTCAGTTTTACTTTCTTATAACTTCACAGTCATGACTATTACTCCAATTTAGTCTTTATCAGGGACAAACAGCAGCTGAAGATAGAAGTGAAATTTCAAATGAAGACAATCCATCTGTTGAAGATAATGAAGTACTTGAGCCATCTTTTACACGTAAGTTGAAGGAGAAGTACTGAGTTATGTGAGATGAAAATACAGAAAACGATTTTGGTACAATACAATATAGCCATTATTATAGGCAACACTCTTACAAATCGGGACATTTGTGATAAGACCACAAAGAAAAGTATATTTCATTTTGTATCACAAGGATTTTCAGGGGTGTGTTCTGAGATCCCTTTATAAAAAACATCAGGGTGACTCATACTTTTAGCTATAGTTGAGCTCATAAATAAATTCCTGATTTACTAAGTTTGTCATTACCTTGGATTTAAAATAAGTACTTTTTCCTCATTTTTCCTTTTTATGGAATACGAGGGTATTGTTTTTCCTTATATTACATTACACTCATTCCATTGATTGCTCAGATTTAGAAGACCCTGCCCTTGGTGGAAGAATAGAAATGACAGACTACAAAAATCAGAGTCCAGAAACTGTAGTCCTGCCTCAGACCCTGCCCTGGACTGTCCCACCCTGTAGCCTCCTTCATAAGTATGAAGTAAGGATGTGGGGCTGATTGTCTGAGGCTCTTCCCACCTTGAGAAATTTTTGTTTTTATGGTGCTGGGAGCTGGGACTTAAACCCAGTGAGCACTGAGGTAGGCCCTCAGCTTTTTTTTTTTTTTTTTTTTTTTGAGATAGGATCTTGCCAAGTTCCCAGATGATCCTCCTGCCTCAGCCTGTTGTGTACCTGGCACTACAGACATGAGGCATTGTGCCTGGCTGAGGAAGTTTTGAATACAATCCTGTAGCCTTATAAACAATTGTCCAATCTGAAAGTGTCATTTATATTTTAGACAACTACATGAGAGAGCTTACACATTTTATAAAGGCTTGTTAATCCACCACTGGAATGGAATGTGTTAAATTACTGATTTTTTTTTTTTGTCTTTTTGAGACAAGGTCTTCCTATGCAGTTTAGGCTGGCCTTGACCTCACTTTGGTAGCCCAGGCAGGTCTCGAACTCACACCAATCCTCCTGCCTCAGCCTCCCGAGTGCTGGGATTACAGGCATGTGCCACCACACCCGGCTGAATTATTGATATTTAAATTTAAGTGATTTCTTAGCAAGCCAAATGAATTGTGTTGTTGGATTGCTTTTTCCCTGGCAGTAACAATTCAGTTTGGTAAATAAATTGGGTCCTTTTACACACCAATTATGAGCCCGATGGCTGGCTTGAACATGTCACTTTCCTGCCAGCGTGAACCACCAGTGGTACATACATGACTGTCCTAGGCCATCTTAAAGTATGAGAACAGGTTGACTGGATTCCATTCCCTGTACCACAGAAACAAACAGCCCCAACCCCACCAGCTGCACGTGGAGAAGTGACTGCTGGGGAGTAGTTGGAATGTTCATAATGTCATGGAGGAGACGGGGCCTAGTGGCTTTGCTGCGGTTCCCGTGGTCCACAGGGAGGGCACCCCACACACACTTGCCCTGCTCTTGCCCACAAGGCTCAAGACCACATTGTTTGTGCCTTGGCAGATGCAAGGGATTGGCCGAGGTGGGTCGAGTCAGATGGGCTCCACCCTGCTGGTGACATGCCTCACATGGACTCTGCCACTGCCGCTGTGCTCGCCATCAATACTCCATATCACAGCCAGAGTAAGTGCATTTTTCTACTCCAGCGGCTGACAGAGCCACAGTGGTGGTTGGTCTGTATCCTCTAGAAATTATTTCTGGTCCAACAGACTTCTTGTAAGCATAAATTATTTAAAAGATTGTGGGGGGCCGGTGGGATGACTCAGTGGTCTAAATTGCCTGCTTGGGAAAGCTTGGGCGGCTTCAGGGACTGCTGTTCGATCCCCGGCACCACATGCTGCGCCAGCCCTGCCCTTAGGGCAGGCTGAGCCAGCCATAAAAAATGAATGAATAAAAACAGAGGTTCTGAAACAAGAAAAAATAAATAAATACAATAAATTATTTTAAAAATGAAAAAAATAAAAGATTGTGGTTAGAGTATTATTAGGGTTAATGACATTTCTGAAGTAACTGTATGAGCACACAGAAAGACAGTGCTTGGAAAAAAAACTCATGAGGAGAGGTTTTTCATTTAGTGTTCTAGGAAAGTTAACTTTTTAATAATTTTTTGTCTGTAACTATTCAGACCCTAACAGTGTACATAGACTTTGGCAGAAGCCACAACCACTCCACAGGCACCTTCTTGTCTTAGCAAGTTATGGCAAGAAACTTAAGGAACAGTCGGCTCTTCTGTAGCTCTGATGTGATTACAGCCTTTTCGTGTTCTCTCTGTTTGCTTCCCTTATGTCTTAAGAAATTAGGACCAAAACTTTATATTTCAGTCTTCCAAAGCTGACAACACTCTGTTAACTTGTTACTGTAGGCGAACTAGTCACTGGACTTTCCCTGTGTGACATGGACGTTTTTCCTCTTAGTTCCTCCACAAAGAGCACAGCTGAGAGGACACTTGGCCTTTGCCAACAGCCAGATTCATCATTCCTCATACCAAACCCTTCACATGAGGAAGTGTCTCCCAATCCCTCCCACACATGGGGACAGCATCATTCCCTAAACGCACTTGGAGGCTTTTAATAGTGATTTGTTAGTTTAAGTCACAGAACTTAAGAACAGGAGGAATTAGTGAAAGAAGCCATGGATTTTGAGAGTATGGGGTTGCTTTTTCTGATTCCACAGGAAATCTGCTTTGGAAAGCACCCCAACAAGATGTCATCACAAAGCTCTGGGGGCTGCTCTTCTAGGGGCCAGGCATTCAGCAGGAAACCAGACCTAGCTACTGTTACAGTGCATCTGATACAGGGAGCCAAGTGGTACCCAGACCCTTGCCAAGGCCCCAGGATGGTGCTGCTGTCCCATCTCAGGGGCAGTGACCGTGGGCACAGCCTAAGGGCAAGGACTCATAATTGTACTGCAGGAGGCATAGATCCATGAACAGTAATCAATTAGTAAGCAGCACTATTATAGTTTGGTCCTTGAGAAATTCTCTTAGCATCCACCTCTTCCTCTGAACAACAGAAGGCCAGTGAAAGGCCAGAGCACGATGTCTTTGAGGTTCCGGTGGATAGACTTACCTCGCTTGGCTCTTGTGTCGCAAGAAGCTTCTGTGGAGCAGAAACATACTTCACTTCACAGCCAGTGCTGCAGAACCTCCCCCACTTTAACCAGCCCCAAGCAGCATTGCTATTTTGAAATTGCTGTTCCATTAATAAAATGCAATAGTGTTTGAGAGGGACCATTCTCTACCAGCAAGCAGAAATGACTCTTGGCCTCCCGTAGTATTTTAATTGCATGATGCAGTTGGAGATAGAGAGGAGACTGGATTCTTTCTGCTAGTAGCAAAGCTAGCTGTGTACCTCCCAAAGACTCAACGCACAGTGGAAAACGAGAGTTCTCTGGTGAACCTGTGGACTTTTCTGCTCACTTAATGTTGCTTTGAGTTTTTAAAAAGTAGGTTATGGGGCGGAACCAAAAGAGAAAGGCCAGCGTCACCATCTTCCATGAGATTTAATTAAAGCTTCCAGTATAGGGCCCTGTGCCAAGAATGAGAGGGAATTGTCAAGTAATTAAAACATGGGCCTTCCCCAGAAGGGATAGAAGTGGGAGAGACAAGTAGCTGAGGTTGGTGACAGAACAGGGACAAGATAAGCCTGTAGGTCAGGTGTTGGTGCTTGTCCCTCAGAGGATGAGGGTGTGACTCCAGTCTCCTGTAGCATGGCCACTTTTGTGCTGGAGGAAGGAGCATGGGTGCCCCCTACTGGGGGAAGGAGGCAGAGAAGAGGGAGGAGGCAGAGAAGGCTAAGGGGCAGAGCAGGCTCCAGCTGCATGCAAGGATCCAAGTGGACTGGCTCTGGGGCAAAGGCGGGAGCACTGCACTGGGTTGAGCAGCCTGTGGGCTGCACGCAGCTTGTCAGGTTGCACAGTGCTGTGGGTTTGGGCCCTGTCCAGGCAGAGATGCTGGACTGCAAGCCCTTCCCTGCCTTGCAGGCCGTGCTGAAGGCTGATAAGGACTATGCTGGGAGGCAGTAGTCAGGCTCAGTCAGTCACTGTTCCAGGGAAAGCCTGAGATGGCAGAACGGCAAGGTGGAACCTGCAAGCCCTAGTGGCCTAGTGAACAAAGGGGAGAAGGAGGACGAGCTTTGCATTGTTGTAGGGTTTTTGCCGAAGCTAACCTGGGATTCACAGGCTCATGTGCACTGCCTGCCTCAGCTCCTGAGTAGCTGGGACTACAGGTCTGTGTCATGCCTCACCTAGAAAGAAAATGATCAAAGGACTTGTGTAATTTTAGAAACGAAGCCAGTGGTGTGGGGTTTCCATATGTCAATGGCAGAGAACTCATTAGAAACATGGATTTAAGGCTGAGGTGAGAGTTTCGGACTAGAGAAATGAGTGTGGCAGTGACTGGTGCCCAGCGATCACTAAAAGTCCAGGCAGAATTGGCCTGAGGAGGAAAGAAGCAGGGACTCGGTAGTTCCGTGGCTAAGATGCTGGACAGTGTTGGAGGGTTTGCTTTCTTCTCTTTGGGGGAGGAGACGAGCACCTTTATAGGAGGGAAAAGGGGCTATAAGCTGTCGTGTACATGAATGGAGACCTGTGGCTCTGTCGGTTTCCTCAGGGTGGAGCAGATCGCATCGAATATAGGATTTTAGGGCACAGGTTGGAGGGCAAGCAGTGCCACAAGGATGAGAAAGCATGGCGTGAATGGAGGACAGTTGAGGCAGGGAAAGTCAAAGGTGAGTTGTGGTGCTGGGGTGGGGCTGGGGACTTGAATCACACTGGCAGAGTCAGGGACAAGTCTCAGAGCCTTCCTACAAGGTAGTCCTGTATCATGTGCAAACCTTGATGCTACAAGTTGCTCACTCTTGTGTTCCTTTCTGGTAGGTGCAGATCAGAAACAAAGTAGAGAACACAAGGAAGAAGAAAACGTGGGGGAAGAACATGGTAAAGAACAAAACCAGAAGGAAGAACAGAGGCAGAATGACTTGAGAGAGACTCTGGAAAGGGAACGAAGAGAGCTGGAGAAACTGGATCAGGAAAGGGTAAGCTGTGGGTGCGAGCTGTGGCACTCATTTCTCCAGTGGATGCTTTTACAGGGCACCTTGAGCTCAAGATGGTGAGGCAGTAGTGTCCTGAAGCCAGAGAATTGTCAGGTGACCAGAAGGACATGCCTGCCCTTGAGTGGTCAGTGGGAAAGGCTACAGAGTACAAACCTATGAGTCACATACCTGTCAGGGTCTCATACATATGACAGTCACTCACCCTGTGTCACATGCCAGTGAGGAACATGTAACTGTGAGGGTCACACACCTGTGAGGTTCAACACATGTGAGAGTCACATAATCTGTGAGTATCATCTGTGTCACCTGTGAGAGTCACACACCTGTCAGGGTCACATACCTGTGAGTCACTCACCCTGTCACACACCAGTGAGAAATATACAACTATGAGGGTCACACACCTGTGAGGTTCATACACATGTGAGGGTCATACGTCTTCTGAGTGTCATCTGTGTCACACACCTGTGAGGGTCACACACCTTGTCTCACATACCTGTGAGTTTTACACAACTGTGAGGGACACACATCCTGTCAGTGTGACCTGTGAATATGTCATACCCATGAGGGTCACACATCCTGTGAAGGTCACACCTGTGAGAGACATACACCTATGAGGGTCACTTACTCTATGTTACCTGGGAGGGACACAAACCTGTAAGGTTCATGCACTCTGTCACACACCAGTGAGGAACACACATGCGATTCACACGCCTTGTGTCACGTATGAGGGACACACACTGTGAGGGTCATACAGTCTATGTCCAACATTTGTGAGGGACACATACCTGTGAAGGTCACATATCCTGTGAATTTCATCTGTGTGACACACCACTGAGGGTCCACACACCTGTGAAGACCATACAGTGTGGGACAAACACCTGTAAGGGACACATTACCTGTGAGGGTCACACACCTGTGATGGTCAGATACCCTGGGTCATTTGTGTCACACAACTGTGAGGTTCACGCAGCTGTGAAGGATACCCTATGTCACCTATGAGGGTCACACACCTGTGAGTGTCACATACTAGTGAGGGTCACACAGCTGTGAAGTGGACACACCCTGTGTCACCTGTATCCCCTGTGAGGGTCACACATATATGATGGTCTTCTTTGAGTGTCACATACCTGTGAGGATCACAAAACTGTTAGGGTCACAACCCTGTGTCACCTGTGTCACATACCTGTGAGGGTCATTTACCTTGGGAGGTCACATACCTGTGAGGTCACACACCTGTTTCACATACCTGTGAGTGTCATGCAACTGTTAGGGACACATACCCAGTAACACCTGTGTCACCTGTGAGGGCCACACACCTATGAGGGTCACAGACCTGTTAGAGTTACCCTGTGCCACCCACCCTGTGAGGGACACACATTTGTGAAGGTCACATACCCTTTGTCACATACTTGGGACACATACTTGTGAAGGTCACATACCTCAGGGTCATACACCCTGTGTCACCTGTGTCACATACCTGTGAGGGTCACTATACCCTGTGTTACACACCTTTGAGGGTCACACCTATGAAGGACACACATACTAAGCATCACCTGTGTCACATACCTGTGACTATCACATGCCTGTGAGGGTCATACAACCATGAGGGACACACACTTATGAGGGTTGCATACCTGTTAAGAGTCACACACTGTATAACACACCTGTGAGGGTCACACACCTGTGAGGGCACACACCTGTGAGGGCACACACCTGTGTCACATACCTATGAGTGTCACAGAACTGTGAGAGTCACACATTCTGTAAGGGTGACAAACTTATGAGGATCACAACTGTAAGGGTCACACAACTGTAAAAGACACATACCTAGTGTCACCTGTGTGTCACATACCTGTGAGGGGTACACACCGTTTAAGAGCGACACACCTTTGATGGTCACACTGTGAGGGTCACACAACTGTGAGGGACACACACCTAGTGTTACCTGTGTGTCACACACCTGTGAGAGTCACATATCCTGGGATGGTAATACATCTGTGGGGGTAACCTGTGAGTGTCACACACCTGTGAGGGACACATATCTGTGAGGGTTACAGTAGAGGACAATTTGGGAAAGTGCTTTTTTATGCACTCTTTTGATCCTGAAAAGAAGCCCACCAAGGAAGGAGGGCAGTCCTTGTTTTGGTGTGGAACATCGCTTTGTAAATAGGTTTAGTGAACAGTCTCCTAAGATCAGCCAGCTGGGACTAGAAGAGCTGGCCAGAGTGGAGGTGGCCTCCAGTCCACTATGCCACACACTGCCTTCCTGCTCCCTGAGGTACTCCTTTTGCCTTCTCTAGCCTAGTCCTAGACAGACCAGGACTACGCGGGCCATCTGAATGGCCAGTCAGGTCTTTCTTTATCTGCCAAATGAGTGTTCTTGAGGCAAATGAATGTCCTTTTTTGCAGTCTCAAGTTGGTCTCCCTCTAGGAGTGGCAATGATTTCAGTTGGCATCTGTAGTTCTACAGTGTGCAGTTTGTACCAAAAGGCTCAGGATTATTTTACTGTGCATTTCTTAAAGACCAGAGCTTTTAAACTTAGAATTTCCTATTTTGGTACCTATCTCTTTAATAGAGGTTAATTGAAGAATCACTGAAGATTGAGATGGAAAAGGAATTAGAAATGAGTGCTGAAGAAGTGAAAGAAAAATCAGCTGCCAGTGAAAATCCTTTAGAGAAATACCTGAAACTCGTCCAGCAAAGGAGAGCGCAACAGGTGCCTGTGCTGTGGTTACGCCTGTGCTCTGGGCATGGGAGGGTCTTCCAGGGCCTGAGCCAACTCGAGCAGGCATCTGTCATCTACTGAAGACAGGAATGTTGAAAAGCATAGAAAACCCATAGGTAATAGGAGCCCTGAGTCTTTTAAAATATATTGTATTCTTTCAACAAAATCTCATATTTTGACCAGGCAAAAAATTGATGGGCTTTTTATTTGTCAGAGTTTATGTATTTTCAGATGTTTCTTACTAAGAAAAAGAAAGAAATGTCACTGAACAAGTACATCTTGAGGGAATAAGTCTGAATTATTGGTATTAAAGTGTATACTGTATTTTGACATGCTTGCTTAATTTCATACTAAAAAGGTCTTTTTGAAACTAGCATTACATATATATTTCAAAAATAATTCCTAGATATATCAGCATTTCATAAAATTAATTTATGTCCAACTTCCAACTCTTTCTGTTGCCCTTATCAGAGCTCCAAAAAGATGCTCCCAGAAAGCTCCCAAGCAGATACACTGCCATCTAGTGACAAGGATGAAAGGTACGTTTTCCCCATACTGCTCCTTCGGCCATCAGTATTGCTCCTTTCGTGGGCTGAGGGAAAGACTCAGATATTTGAGGTTGCCTTTGAGGAACTATTCAGCCAATCAAAAGTACTGACTTTAGAAAGCAGTTTAGTGTGATTTTTAACTTGTGAGAAGTTGATCCTGATACAAATACAAGTAAGGACAGAGATCCCCATAGGGAAGAAGTGAGAATGTTACAAAGATCTCAAATTTGACATGAATTTTTAAATTTTCTAATTTTTGTCTGATTTAGTTACACAGGGTTATCTCATGAAGAACCAGATGACATCTGGTAATTATGCTAGCTGTCCAGCTTCTCACAACAATGAAGTTACCCAAGGTCTGGTCCTCTCAAACATTTCTCTGTAATGAAACAAAATGCTCAATAAAATCTGTGCAGCCCAGTGTGCTTTTCATATCATTTTATTTTGTTACTGTACCATAAGAACCAACAGTAGTTCAGTCAAGTGAATCCTCTGCCTCAGCTGTAGACTTTTTCATTCATTCCATTCCACTTTTTTTTCCTGTTAGGTCATGCCTGTTTAAAAACTTAATGGTCAAACTCCAGCCTACAGTGTGAAAGCTAAGATGTGTACACCTCTCTTCCCTAGAGTTGGACTACTACAGATAAATTCTCTTCTTCCCTAAAGTTGGATGATGACAGGTAAACTCTCCTCCCTAGAACTGGATAATGACAGCTAAAACAAGGGCCCATTTTGCACTGAATCTTTTTGCTTCACCCTGCACATGAATAGATTTTTCCATTCTAAACTCTAGAAATAGTACATTCGGCATCAGCTGTGGTTTAAATGTATGTGTCCCTCCAAAATCCGTGTGTTAGCATTTAAACCTGAGGTGACAGTGAAAACTCCATCTTTAGGGTGCCATCTTGGAAGCGAAGACCCAGCCCTCACCCCACCTGGAAATACCTTGATCTTGGACTTCCCACCCCAGAACAGTAAGAAATATATTTCTTTATAAATTACCCAGTTTGAAATGTTTTCTTACAGCACCAGGGATAGACCAGTATACCATCTTTATTGTGGAATCGTTGGTCTTTTTAGTGAGTGGCGATTAAAGTACTGTTTTGAAACAAGTAGTCTTCTGCCTTCTAACTCTGACTCCAATTTCATCTCCTAAAACTTAAGCTTTATAAGACATAACTGGGAAAAACAATGCCTGCCTGCCAGACTTTTCTAAATTTGCTGGCAGTGTTACTGTCAACAGTTAAGAGACTGCTTGTGATCTTATCAAGCCATTATATACAGTTTATTCATATGACTTCTATAATTACACAGAATGCTGCTTAAACAGAAAGTAATAAGCAGTGTGACAAATGGTAGGCTAATTGAGCTGCTTCTCCACCATGTGTAAGTGAAAGGCAATGATTCAGAGTCAGCACTTAATTTAGAAATGTCACTGTGTCAACGGTGACAAAGGCTGGTCCTCACTGAGAAGACTCACATTTAGCAAATTCAAATGCATAATTATACCAACAGATAGGTACTTTTAAAACATTAGAAAATGAAATCTTACCTAACAGACTTAGCTCTGCTAGTCAGTGTTATATTTCTAAATAAATCTTTCCCTAGGCTTTTGTATTTTAGGCTCAAAAAGTAGCCAGTGATACATACCCCTTAGTAAGGTACCCATTGCTCCTACTTTGCCAAAAATTAAGCCTTATGTTAGTCATGTAGGTAAATGGCCTTTATTTATTGGAGAAGCTAGTCAGAAAAATTCTGCATTTTTCAAACATTTACAAAGTGTTCCATTTTATGTAAAGTATAGTTCAGTGGGGTACAATATTTTCTTAAGTTGCTCTTGCTGAAGAGAGATTTCTGTCAGAAACAAAACACGTAGCTCTTATAGATTAGATTTCTATGCAAGTGTGAAATATTGATTATGCAGATTTTAAAATGACACCATACTGAGGACAGAGAAAGATGGATTTATGTATGGTAAAAAGGCAAACGAATGAAGCTATAACTTTATTTCATTACTGTTAGTACATCCACAACTATTTCCACCTAAATAGATCTTTAAAATAAGCATACACAAATATTGACTATTATCTACAAATATTTATTGTAACACTTGAATAGAACTACAGGAAGCCCTTGGCACTGATAGAAAATATTGATTCACTGTTAGGTTACAAAAATTTATACATAGCAAAATTTAATGCTCTTTACATAAAAAATATTAGACTACGTCAACAAAACTTTCGAAAGTTCCTGGTAATAGCTACCAGAATTAGAAAAGTAAAATTAGGCTTTAGACACTGCCTCTTCTAGAACACTGGACTCTAACAGCACCTCCACTGCTGGAAAGAATATTTAAGTTTGTCATGCAACAGGAAAACAAAACACTATGCTACTTTAGAACACCTGTTCTACACAGAAGAGAGCTCTAAATTAATAAAACCAAATAGGCATTTTTTAGGCATAACTAAAAAAAATCCAAATGAAATATACTTGGTGTTCAATTTTAATAGTATCTTGATAAAGGTATGCTTCCTTTCATTTGAATACATTTCTGCACATGTATATGTTTTAAAATCCAGGAAACAGCCAAACCACAAGTTAACTCTTAACATGAATATACATAGTTAACCCTATAGTATGCAGCCCCTTTGAAAAGCACTGATGCATCCGACATTTATATGGATCATTTCAAAAGGAAAAACACAAAAGTTTACCATCACTAATACCCAGTACCTATAGTCACTTAATGTTCTGGAACACAATGATTTAGAAGGCAAGTTTCGTTTGCAAATGGCTTAAACTCAAGCAGTTTTCTTGTTGAACATCAAACATTATCATTCTAGGAAACTTAAGTTTTAGATAAGAAAAAATGAAATAAATACTAGCCCTAATTTACTTATGTATTCAAGTCTATAAAAGTAGGAGGTTAGAGGTCTGTGGTCAGTTTGTTGTTAAGTTTTAGATAGTTGGTATGAAACTGTAAACTCACTCTTCAGACCACTTAAAAATGCCTTAGGATGGTGGTCATTTTAATAAGGTAACACTTCTTACTTAAAAATACTTATGGAACAAAATTCTGTGGAGGATTTGGGGGTTTCTGTCATAATACAAAATTCTTAGAAATTTAAAGTAAATATTCATTAAGGCAGAGCTGACATTTACTTCCAGAGAAGAATGATAATAACTGGATCAGCATTTTATTAAAATGAAATCTATTATAAAATTGATTCTGGAAAACTTAATGGTAGAGTCAGAGCCCAGCTTCTTCAGTGGTAAGTTTGATAGGGTAGTTGTAGCTCACTTTAGCATTCAGCAAGAAAAATAGAGTTCTTATTGGTTCAAGAAATTAATGGGTCTAGACTGGAGGGGTGTTAAGGTTTTTAAAGTCTGTTGTAAAAATCGTATTATCTTTGATGTATTAAAGTTTGATAAATGTCAGCTGTCAGAAATGGAACTTCATACCAATTCCATTTTATTTCCTGTATTGATAACATTTACTTGAGGATGGATGGCATATGTGAATTTATGGTTGCCCTTGATGTTGGCGTCACACTGGTTCCTACCAAGGAGTGTGACATACTCCCAACACCTACCTTGGTAGATTTGCTCTAGCAATAAGTATGCACATGCCACAAATTTCAAACGAATCAACAATCTGTTCTCAAAAGTGTTGCCTTTTAAAATGGCTGACGTGAAACCTCCAATATTTGTCCTAAAGAAAAAGATTTACCCACTGGAAGATTTTCCTAGAGATACATCCCAGCAGCTTGAGACGGACAGTGAAATGTTGATACATCTACATTAGTTTGTTTGGTGAGATACACATCTGTACTGCAGAGCAGCTGTCTGATGATTTGTCAGAGCTGTAAATTCGTCGGCTGAAACACTCTGGCAAACATTTATGTGTAAGAATTGAGTTGTTCTTTTGACCGAGACTGGATATCTTGCAGTTCCTGTTCTTCCTTTGCTTTGATATCCTGGTAAGCCTGCATTTTGCTCGCATCCTTTAAGTAAGCCCAGTTAGAAGACAGTATCATGAGGAAGTGGATCTGGAAAAGAAGGGTGAGCATGATGGCTAGTGAGCATGTAAGAAGGCAAAGCGAGCTGCTAGTCAGATTAGATGCACTCCCTGCGAGAGGGTGGTATTAATACTCCTAACTACTCAGTCTGCTCGCAGAGCTGTCAGACACTGAGAGCATGCTGTAACAGTATGCTTGGTATTAAAAGGCCAGAGAAAAGTTAGTACATGAGTAGAGCGAACTGAGGAGAAATGGCCAACGTTATTTTTAAGAAAAAGCAAAAATGAAATACGAGCAGGTGCTTTTTACCATTTTGAGGGTAATTGTAAAGACTAATGCAGAAGCTGAGAAACATGTGTCTGTTCTACGTAAATGCAGCGCAAAGATCTTTTCAGCCTGTGGATAAAAATCAATTCCCCCAAAGGCCTAAAAGTGTTAACAGTGTTTATTTCCAGTAAATAATTTTAAAAGTACATATATAACATGGAGAAAATTAAAATGTAAAACCAAAATTAAGAACTACAAGCAAAGCATGCAGTCTCTATGTTAACAAATCTTTAGTAATGAAACTACATTGTTATAATTTCATTGCTGCCATTATTTCACAAAATATAAAAATCCTTGTTCTCTAGAGTTGGTGTGACACACAACTTCTTTCCTGTTTATTTTCCTCATGTTTCCTGCAAATAAATCTACATCTCAGTTTCCTTCTAGTTCATACTTCTTAACATTTGAAACCTTCAGATCAACGCGCAATTTCTCTTCCTGTTAAAATCTTTTGTACAGTTTGACAACTAGCTACAGGAAAACAGTTACCACTCACCAAAGACAACTTAAGGTTTCCTATTTGGTGGGCTCTAAAGAAATAATTGGTTGTTAGGCAAATATATATATATATATATATATATATATATATATATATATATATATGTTTTTTTTTCAGATAAATCAAACAGGTAACATCCTTTTTCATCTGATTTAAGGGGACATGTGTTACTGAACCATGCTGTCATGAAAAAGAACCTTAATGTTAAAATGTATTTGCAAAATATTTTGTATTTAAGATTGTGACAGAACAAACTCCAAATTAAAACATTTCTCTTTCATCACTGAAACTGGTGGTCAAGCAAGCAAAAATAACAGTGCAGGGGTACCAAAGCATTAATACTTCATTTAGAGATTCTGCTCAAAGACTTTCAGGAAAGTTATTGTCAAATGATGCTCACCAGTGTCAGTAACTGAATCCTTTTCAAAATAGAGAAATAGGCAGATCTCATTATTTTGTAATTCATGTACAGTAAGTCATTTTATTCTACCATGCAAAAGGAGTTAACTGAAGCTATTTACAAATTACTGTAACAAAACTGCAGAAACCTAGACTCTGCTTTAGTCTAGAGTGTCAGTGATATTCACACTACAGAGTAGAGCTTGCTAAAGCTCCTTATTTGCCTTATGCAATTTAGAACTTAGTGCAGCAATCTTCCCGACTCTTAAACTTCAAAACCGCATAGTTATATGTAGTAGCCATCATGTAGATCAGCTGGTGGAAGAGAACAAAACAGGACAGTAAGATACAGGCAGTGAGGGCTGATGTTGAGACACTTCTAAGTTTGGGCAGGGATGGGTATCAGCTCTTAGCCTACAGTGGCTCTCTTTCCCCACTTGCAGTCCCAGTGGATGGTTTTCACCTGTAGCACACACAAATGTTTCCTCATCACACATGCTCAGTCAAAGTTCTTGCCTCTGCCCTCATTCGGGAAGCTGGTTAAAAAGCCTGGATGTGTGTCAAGATTAGCAAGATGGAGAGCTGGTGAGCAGCATGGGAACATGCAAGCTGAAGGCCTTATTTCCCTGTGTCTTTCCCCAAGTGCCTACTCAGCAGCAATTAGTCCCCTTTCAGCCTGTTGCTCAGCCAAGAGAACAGGTCACCACTGAGGTTGCATAGGCCTTCTTTTCTTCACAGACTGTCATGGGAGGAAACAACCTGATGGCTAAAACACCCCAGAGCAACTCATTTCCAAGCAGCTGAGACATCGCCATTGCTCTGCCATTCTTAAATAATTTTCCTTCCAATCACAAACCAGGCCCACTCCCATGCACGGACACACATACACAGTTGTGTGTTTAGACTGTTGAGCTTCCTTATATGTCCCCAAGATTGCCTACTTCCTAAAATATCTAACTACCAGACCAATACACAGGGTACTTTTTCAGCTAAAAGTGGACATGTGGGGCCTGTGGAAGGTTCAAGCCACCTAATGGCATACCATGTGCATATTTCCAGCTCAGGCTGACCACGGTGGTCATCAGTCTTCTTAGCCTAGTACTCAGGCTCTAAATAAGTGTCCTGGAGGGCTACTTAGTGCCATTTGGTTGTGATGGCTCAGGAGAAGGCTGTGATATGTGTGTTAGAGAGATGTCACTCACACCTGAGTGACAGGGCTGTTGGCCATGATGTGAATCATAATGAGCCAGCAATACATGCTAAAGGAGGAGTCTACACTAAAACTCAGGTTATGTAGTGCCAGGCTGGTGAACGTGGTATGACCGAAAAGGCTCACAAGGGCAGTCGCTCAGTGGTGTGACATAATGACATCAACCCTATATGTCTGCTATATGTCCACATGCATTTTCCATTTGAAAGTTAAATTTTGTTTCAAAGAAACAGGTAGTGTCTTACATGAGCATCTGCCCATGAATGAAGTCATGAAATGTAAGTGCTGACTGCAACATGGCAGTGTGCCGGCCCAGCTGACAGGTGCCAGAAGCCTCCAATCTCATTGCCTACGATTGGTGCCAAGGCAACTACTAGTGCTTCCTGCAAGCTAGACATGCGGTAAGTTTACACAGGTGACAGGAATGGCTGAGTGGCAGGACCATTTGCTTCTGAAGGCTGGTAGAAGCTGGAAGGGAAATCTGTCATTTAGGGGCTGGAGGATGAAGAGAGCTAGACTACGGTGGTCCCAGGGCACTGGCAGTTACTCACCAGGGCAATGACGGTGGCACCAGCTCCGGCGCAGGCCACGATGAACAGGTGGTAAGACATGTAGAACTAGGAAAGAACAGGGCACCAGCATAAGCACTTGGCGGGAAGGAAGCAGCCTATGTGGGTTTTGGACTGCAGCCACAGCCTTCTTTTCAGTTGGGCTTAGCAAGTTCGGGCTGCATGGTGGATCCCTGGGGGAGCTTTAGAAACATTCTGATATCAAGAGTGCACCCCAGACTGATTGCATTTTGAATACTGTGGGTCAGCATTGGCCATCGTGTCCTGCACTGGCCCTGGATGACTGCAATGTGCAGTACGCCTCATGACAATTCTTGTGGATGCACAGCCTGACAAGCGACAGGGAGGTCTGAGCGTTTCTGTAACTCGCTGCTTTCAGAAAGCACATCATTGGGATTTTCATAGTTACAGTTCCCATCAGTGCCTTAGGAATTTTACTTTGCAAACAGAAGGCCATAACTGAAAGATATTCTAGGGTGGAGAAGTTTATTTATTTATTTTTAATTTTTTAAAAAAATTATTTATTTTTTTTTCTTGTTTTAGAACCTTTGTTTATTCACTCATTTTTATGGCCGACTCAGCCTGCCCCGAGGGCAGGGATGGCACAGCATGTGGTGCCGGGGATCAAACCATGGTCCCTGAAGATGCCCAAGCTTTAACAAGCAGGTGCTTTAGACCACTGAACCATCCCACCAGGCCCCAGGGTTGAGAAGTTTAAACCAATGTATTATACTACTGATTGAATTTAAATGAGAAGTAGAAGAGCAGGTCATTCTTCAACTAATATAAATAAGTATGACCTCTTATTAAAAATTGGTATCTGCACAAATCCTGAGGGATCTTTTCTACAAAAAGTAGCCAATAAGTTTCTGTGATACATGTTCTACTTCGAAACACTTTCTCAAGCAGGAATGGAAAGATCAGTGCTCAGATTTGCAGGTTTGAGATAACTTAAATTACCACCCAGAGGAAAATCTCACCAGTCCCTAAGATCCTCACTGCTATGACGTGACCCTTTTTGTAGGTCAGAAATGATTGCCTAGTGATGGTTATATAGACTTCACAAGAGTGGGCATAAACATGGAAATATTACAGTGAGCCCTACGGATGTGTACAGTTAATGTGAGTTATGTCTGCGTGGAAGAGCTTTCTTCAGAGCCTTCTTGCCATCTCTGTTGCTCTTCCCAGCCAGGAAAATGTGCTTTTCCATCCTGTGACAGGTTACCTCATTGGTGTTGCAGATGTTCTCCAGGGCAGAGCCACAGATTTTTCCTGGGAAAGCATTCCAAGGGATGATACCTGCAGAGTGAATCCCAGTAGGAGATCAGTGCAAACCACAGCTCTTCCTTGCTTTTGCTTTTGTCTTTATGATGTGGGAGATGCTAAGGATGGGACCCTCACTAGCACGCTAAGTGTGTACCATTGAGCTTCACTCACAGCCTATCATTGGATTCAATCTAATCCATTTACTTTGGCAATACTAACGATTGAACCCAGAGGCTTTGCACCAAGCTACCTCCCCATCCTTTTAATTTTTTCTTTAAATTTTGAAATAGGGTCTTACCAAGTCACTAAGTTGCCTGAACTGGGCTGAAATTAGGAATCCTTCTGCCTCAGCCTCCCAGACTGCTAGGATTACAGGCATATAACACCATGTCAAGCTCATGTTCTTAACAGAGTTTACTACTTTAAAAGAAAAAAAAATCAGGGATTAAATAGTCCAGTTCCCACTGTGTGACCCAGGTTGGCCTCCGTTTCACTGTGATCCTCTTGCCTCAGCCACGAAGTGCTGGGGTTGCAAATGTGCCACTACCTGAGCTGTAGCCTACATCACTATGTGTGTGTGTGTGTGTGTGTGTGTGTGTGTGTGTTTGTGTGTGAGAGGGAGAGAGAGAGAGAGAGAGAGAGAGAGAGAGAGAGAGAGAAACTGAGATCAGCTAGGGGATTGAACTCAGGGCCTTGTGCTTGCCAGGCAGGCACTTGCAGCCCTGAGCTATATCCCCAGCCCTTGACTGCATCACTTTGGATGTCAATTACAGTATAACTGTAGGCTGTGTTACTCGTCAGCAATTGAGATATCTGCCATCTGCACAACTGACATTTTGGGTGAGAACAGAGGCAACTTTTCCACGAGAGATTCAAACAGCTTTGTATTTTCCCCTACAAATTGTGCTTTAAAAAAAAAAAAAGCTGAGTTAGTATTTGTAAAAATTGCTTTTCGGAGCTAGATTTTGCCTACTGTGAATTAATTTGTACAGTATTGCTAAGCAACTTCAGGCTGCCTCCCCATAGAGCGTCCCCTTATACTGTCAGGTATGCTTCCACGTGAGCTGGCGTCTCTGGCTGGGCTGCTCACCACAGCCTGACCTACAAAACCAATGCTGCACACCAGACTTTCATGGCAGTCTGACAGCAATTTATGTGTGCCTAAATCCGATAAATCCTAGATCTCTATTCTGTATAGTTGTGTTGAAAACACTTGGCCTGAGGATCAAATTGGACTGTAGAAAAAGGAAAGACACTGATGTCCTTTACTTCAGGGGGCAGAAGCACAGACTGGTGTGCCTGTCACTCTAAGTCCGAGTTAACCTCTGCAAAGAACTGTCACTGGGCTCTGCTGTTCCTCTCCCCTGGCGTGTGTGCCTGTGTGCTTGTTCATCCAGCACAGCCCCCTTCACATGCCTCCAGCAGGTGGGGAAGTATACTTCTAAAGCCAAAAAAAAAGCCCAGAACCTTACTAACTCCATGCCCAACCCAGGCCAAGAGCAAATACACATGAGAAAGAGAAATTGTCAGTGAACCCATTCATTTTAAGAGTGACTGTGTGGTTGGGGCCCAGCAGGATGGTTCAGTGGTCTAAAGCGCCTGCTTAGGAAAGCTTAAGCAGCTGCAGGGACCGCGGTTCCATCCCTGGCACCACATGCTGCGCCAGCCCTGCCCTCAGGGCAGGCTGAGCTGGCCATAAAAATAAATAAATAAACAAAAGTTCTGAAACAAGGAAAAAATAATAAAAAAAATAAGAGTAACTATGTGGGAAAATTCAGATTATTTTACTTTATTTATTTATTTATTTATTTAGTGGTACCTGGGATTGAACTCAGGACCCTGCACTTGCCAGGCCAGCACTTATTCCACTGAGCTATCTCCCCAGCCCCCAAATAATTCTTTTTTTCTTTTTCTGGTGGTACCAGGGATCAAACTCATGAATTTGCACTTGCCAGGCAAGCATTTATTTCACTGAGCTATCTCTCTAGCCCTTCTGGTGATTTTAAAAGATGATTACCAAAATTTGTGACAATTTTTTTTAAGAACTACGGAAGTGATATACTTTTAGATATTCTTTAACAAGTGCTTTGAAAGCCAACTTGAGGCTCTGGTTTTACATCCATCCTGAAGAACAGAATAGGTGGGCCCAGTCCTTTGTGAGAAGAGATTAGTTCACTGGGCGATCTTTGGCAAGCTTTCTTTTATGCTGTAAGGTAAGATGCTGAGAATAAGGCACAGGAGAAAAATAAGTGGCAGCACTGGAATAGTCAACCCTCTCCAGAACAGCTCAGAAAGGACAATTATTTCCTCTTTGAGTCTAATGAAAAGCCCTGTGTCTGCCAAGAAAAGATTTCCTAGCATCCTGGCCGGAAGCAATAATTAAACTCCTTCCTTAGGATGCTGCCTTTTCTCACTCAGCAGGGAAGTAGAGTCCCAAATTAATTGACAGTAGGAGCCAATGGCCTCTTGTGTGGCTTGTCACAAGGAACCAACTTTAGTCCCCTATTGTGATGATCCCATTCACTAGAGAAACGGTTGGAACTGGTTTGCAACCACTGAAGACAGCTTTCACAGACAACAGCCTGGAACTCTCAAGTACATATGGATTTGGTATGTTGCGTTTCTCCCTCCAGCAGGAGTGAGGTTTAAACAGTTGGTCATTTAAAAGCTTGATTTAAAGAGTCAGATGTGCAAAAATTAGTGGGGCTGTATTGTATAATGTGCACAATCTTGTTTAATAGGAAAAGTCAGTTCTAAAGCAAAGCAAAGGAAAAATAATTTTTTCAGAGTGCAGATCCAGAAGTCTTTTTGATTGAACTACACATGATAGAGTAATTCTGCATTATAAAAAGCTTCTTTAAGTACACACCTAATTTGCAAATAAAGTATAAAAATTTTGTATGGGGGGCTGGGGAGGTCACTCAGTAGAATAAGTGCTTGCTGGGCAAGTACAAGGTCCTGAGTTCAATCCCCAGTCCCACCAAAAAAAAATTACATGATATCCACAAGCAAATACATGTCAGAGTGATGCTTCCAACCAGAAAAATTAGCATATTGAAGGCAACAGCATAAATTAGCAGGATGGGTGAGACAAGTGGTGGGGATTAAAAAGATGCTGCTATAATAACCAAGGTCTAGGCATGCGCACAACAGCGAAAATCCTCAGTGAGGAGGGGCAAAAAAGACAGTACCATATTGCCGCACATCCACACAGATCTGCTCCACACCCGCGGTGCCGTTGGTCTGCGGTGACTTGATGACTTCGCAGGTTGACCAAATGTTGTAGAACATGAACACAGGCACTGCCGAGAAACCAAACACACCCAGCCAGGCCACACCAAGCACATAGGTGAGGAAGACGAACTAGGCCAAACACAGGAGAAAGGAGAAAGAATCATCACTGAGCTGGGCAGAGACATCTCCCAGAGGAAGGACTATGAATTTGGGGCCCAGTCCTGAACCTGTGACACACAGGATGTGTTCTGGGGATTCCACCCTGCTATGGCAGTGAAAAGGAAACACCAGCACAGAGTAGGGAAGCAAGGAAAGTCTGAGTTGGCTATGCTCCTCATAGAGGATTCTAGAATAGTAGAGCCAAAAGCAAGCTCAGTCTTCCAGGTCCTTCTTGATAACCGTCAAGGATAAGAGACCCCAAGAGGGGTCTTTGCCTACCCAAAATCACAGGGATAATTAGTGGGAGAGCTTCCTAGAAGGTGCTCTATCTAAACATCAGTTTCCAGGATGTGTTCACAGGCTCCTGAATCAGAGCACCTCATTAATATCTCAAAACTTACCTTTGTCCATGTGTTTACAGAAAGGCAGCAATTGCTATGGAAAGCCTTATCTCAAAAGCAGTTGTACAAGTTTCCTGATCTGTGAAATTTCTAAAGCATGCTATACTAGAACCTTTATCAGTTCAAACAGTCCAGAGCACAAGCAAAATGTACAGCAAACCTGATACAGTGCTCATGTTTCTCTAATTTTCTTTTGTCTCTTGAGATTCACAGTGCCACAAGCAAGTACTGGCTTAGGGACAGATTCTTGGCAGTTGCACTCATGTTGCCATGGGTGATCACGGTGAAGAACATTATCCTACTGCTTGACTTTGTTATTTAAGTTGCAGAACTTTGAAATGCTGCCTCAAACGAGGTATTTCTGTTCTTAGCACATGCACCTACAGGGTGTGGGCAGGTCTGGAGTCCTCCTACCTGGCTGTTTTTTCTTCAGGTTAATGGTGCAGACCTGACCGTTTGCCTCACATTTTCTCTGGTAGCCAGAGATATCTGGAGGTGAGCGGGGCTCCAACAGGCTACAGCCTTTTGGTCACCCTTGGGAACTGCAGAAACAAGGCACTTTCCTTTTCTTCCAGGCTATTTATGGCGTTAGAGATATTTGCATTTCTACAAATATTCAAAGCAGATTTCAGTGGTCATAACCCCTCTCCCCTCCCCTCTCCAGTGCTTAGGATTTGCCTGCTCCAGAGTAGGCTAGCTTTTCATTTCCCCATCAAAACATGCAGACAAAAACCCTTTTGAGTCTTTCTAATATCACAAGGCCTTTAAGGCAGGCTGCTGAGTCTTGGCCTCGAGCCTCCCCTTTTGGGTAGTCAGGGCCTCAGAAGGAAGAGCATGTCCAGCAGAGAGGGCCCCACTGGGGTTGTTCCTGTCACAGAGACCACCAGCACCCAAAGCTGCCTCCCACAGCAACCTGGTTGCCATCCCCCACGCCCAAGGATGGGGGCTGTGAGGCAACTCAGCCCTGCCCTTCCCTCCATTGTCCTGCCAACTTAACCGTACAATGCTCAGGGCCATGGAGAATCCTATCTGGGACTAAGGAGGCTCAAATCAATAAGGAAGGAACTAAGTGGTTAAGCAACTGATGGGGTAGGTGGCAGGGGCTGCTGTTTGTCCCTGTAGGAAGTGTGTCTGAAACACCAGTGAATCACACTGCGCGGGGGAATATTATTTGTCCTGCAAACACTGTTCTTGTCTATCCTGCACCACTCTACACACTGCACAGGGATGAGGCAGAGAGCTGCTCTGAACAGGTCTGACAGAGAGCTTGGGTCTGAGCTGTCCATTCTAAAGTCTCACATGTAGTGTCATTTTAGACAGACTTCAGGATGGCAGCTGTGATTCTGGAGGACTGTCCCTTTGGGTGCTATTTCCCCTCAAAGGGCATTCTGAGGTGGAGCAGAGACACTGGAGTTGGCTCACACCTGCTGGTGCCAAGGAGTAACAAGGGGCTGGGCAAGACCAGGCCTATGGTTCCTGACAGGAGTAGTGGTCACAGCCCCACTACCCTCAATAAGACTGTGGCATTCTGAACCCTGTCTTAGTGGTACTGGGGCTCAGGATTGGAGCAGGCCCTGTTGGAAGCCAGTGGTATAGAAGACAGGAGCTCAAGTTGAAACAATGCGAGAGGGTGGAGGCCCAGGAAGCTACATGGAGATAATATTGGTATGGCAGGGAACCAGGGCATTTCCATGGCCCCTGGGAGGATATCTCAGCCCAGGTACCAGTTGACACAGGCTTTGTATAGCTGTGAGGAAGACTGACACACAGGCCCTGAGGTTACACCAGTGATCTAGATCCCTTAGGAGCACCTCCTTGCTGCTACTCATTCCTCATGCTTAAGACGTTATGGCCTCTCTGGCTGATCTTCCTCAGTTTACCTGAAGTCTCCTTTTCCATGACCTATCCAGCGAACGGTGCTAGGACTCAGGATTCCCCCTCAAACCTTCTCTTGGCCATAACCCTGCTCCTTATACAGGCCACTTTCAGGCACCTCAGCCTCTATGTGACACATGTTAATCCCTGATGCATCACATGGAGACCTTATGACATGCACCCCCTTGGTACACTGCCTAAGCCCAAGATGTGGCACCTGGCCCATCCTGTTGTACTCAGGCTCCTGGCTGTGGTTGGCCTCACTTTCCCCTCAGTCTTGAATCTGTTCCCTGTCCTCTACCCTGCCCCATGCTTGTGTGCAAGTCCATAATCATACACTTACAGCTTGCTCTGTCCTGAAGCCAGCTTGGGGCCTGGACGTAGAACTTTTGCTGCACATCATCCAGTCACTCCCAACTTGTCTCTCAGTTTCACTCTGAGCCTGGGATTCAAGACCTTGCCTGATCTGATTCCCGTGTCTCCTCTCAAGTGGGGCTTTTTCCTTCCTCCTTCACCAAACCCTTCCCTTCAGCCTGCTCAGTAAAGTGACCTCAGAGCCCCCTTCTTTCCAAGCCTCTGCCCTGCTCATCCTAGTTCCTCTTCCTGAGATGTCAAATGCAGCTGATCTCCTGGCTTTGCCCAGGCTCCAAGCCCTCCTGATGTCACACAGTACAATGCTGCCTTCCCTTTCTGTGGCCCCTCTGGCCTTTAGCCAAGGACAGAGAAATGCAGCAGAAGCTGAGGGCTAACGGAGCAGCTGCTGAGCAGCTCCTGTCAGCGTGGTTTCACCAGGTCAAGAGGGTCCCTCCTAGGACTAGGCCCACACCTGCCCATGGCATCCTTCTGTTTACTTCGAGTAGCTCACTGCCTGTCATATCACTGGCCCGTGCACCCTCATGTCCCCTGCTCATGACAATGGGGTCACAGAAGAGGCACAGGGTTCTGCCCCAGTCGGGGGGAAGACTCCTGGAGGACTCATCTAGAGCTTCAAGAGAGCCATGTCATCTCTTCACTGACAGTTTCACCCACTGGAAGGCCCCAGGGAGCCAGGCCCTTGTTCATGTTCCTCCACAGAAGGCCCTAGGGGCTTTCACGTCCTCCTCAGCATGAGCCTCCCTTGATTCACCAAATATTTTCTTTATACCTAACCATTCTTTCAAAAGCCACACCAATGTGCTAGCTCTTGGTTCTGTGTTCTGACATGAATGCACCATTATCGACTCCAAATACACACAAATAGTATGTCTTCAAAAGAGCCCTCAGATTCATCATGTCCTGAATCAATCCACATGCATGCTTCTCTCCCTCCTAGGCCCAACCCCGTGCCAGTTTTCCTTATAGGATGCAGCATCTTTATATATATATATATATATATATATATATATATATATATATATATATATATACTGGGAATAAGCCTGGGGTCTTTACACTGAACTCCATCCCCAGTCCTTTTTTTTTGTTTTTTATTTTCAAACAGGCTTTTGCTCAGTCATTAAGTTGCTCAGACTGAGTATGAATTTGCAGTTCTCCTGCCTCAGCTTCCCCAGCTTCCCCAGTGCTGGGGTTGTGGGTATTTTCCACCTGGCTAGGTAGTTAGCCATTTCTAAGATCTGTTGTCCTCTGGAGGCCCGATGCAAATGGTTCCACAAATGGTCAGCTCACGCTGTGGAATTCTCACTTGGCTTTTCCCAGTCATTTAAAAACATAAAATTTAAACCCCAGCCTTAAGTTATAGAAAACGAGACAGGAGGGCCGGGACACATAGTTCAGTGGTATAAACACCTGCCTGTCAAGCCAAGGTCCTGAGTTTGACCTCTGGTACCAGACAACAACGAAAAGGGACAGGAGGCTGAATGTGACCTACAGGCCACTGTTGGTTGTCCCTATCTTAGGCTGGAAGCTCACTGAAGAATAGCCTGACTTAATATTGCACCTGTGGGGACTAACATCTACCTCATGCTTGGGATGGTACATGCTGGTAAATGCATGCTGGGTTGTGACCATTCATTGTAGGACATGTAGTCCTCATGGCCACTAACATTCAAAGAGGAATGAAGGGAAACCACAGGAAGATAGGAAAGTTATCTCTTTCTCTAGTGAGATCAGTATATTTGAAGACCCTTATTATGTGCATGTTGCTAAGCAAAATATCTGATGTGATGTTCTCAGATGTAAGCTTTAATTTATTAGTAACCATGTTGGAGGATTCCAGGTTGCTATATGCACATGGGTAAGACCAGTATTTGTGCCAGGGACTGTGGAGTAGCTCACGGTTTTCTCACAGCGCAGAGCAGCAGGTCAGGCTCCCACTCACCATTCCGCTGATGCACCGGCCGCAGGCAGTGGTTTTGAACTCCCCGTGCAGTTCCTTCACCGCGCTCGTGGTGTAGAAGCCTTCTGCCAGCAGAATGATGCCATACAGGAAGAAAAAGGACGCAATCCCATAGATGACATACTGCATCAGCTGTATCCTGTGCACACAAGAAGAGGTCTTGAGGCATGACTTCACCTCATGGTCCTGCACAGTGAGGGGCAGAATCCTCATTCTGTACAGAACGCAGGCACTGAATAGTTCAGTTACTCATGCACCGATGCTCAGCAACAGAGACGGCATCGGAACTATGGTGCAGTGGACAGCATGTGTCTGCCATAGCCAAAGGCTTCCAGGCCAGGCCTGGTGGTTCATATCACTCTGATCAACTAGGGACACACTTGGAGACTCTTTGAGGAGGAACGTGGGCAGATGGCTTTGGCACTGAGATGCCTATACCTAAGCACTAGCATATCAAGTGGGTTTAAGTTATAGCAAGTTAATTCATAAGTAAATTTGTCCTAAGACAGTGGATGCAAACCAAGGTCACCAGAGGGACTTGTGGCTCCCCATTAGAACCACCTGGGGTCATTTAGAAAATGCAGGCACCTGTATCTCATGACTACAGATTAAAACTTCATTGGTTTCGGGTGAGGCCTGGGTATTTTTTAAGCTTTTCAGCAATTTGAGCTCCGTTTGAAATGAGATCACTATGAAATGAAATCCATACATCTTCCCCAGGTTCTGCCTCAGTATGCAATCTTTCTTCACTGAGAGTTAGCACTTGGGCCCCCTTTCTGGCTTGACCCCTCGCTTAGAACCTCCCTGGCTCCTCTTCATTTCTTTGGATGTCATTCAGCAACAGATTAGAAAATAATCCCCTAACAGTTCTCCTGAGATTTCGTGATTACTGCATAAAAATTAATTCATTTCATTGTGATAGAAAACCCTTTTACTATCCCAAAACACCAACATCATCTGAAATGTGGGGATTAAAGGAAAGAAAGATAAATTTTAAAGGGAAAATATTTAAAGAAAATAAGTATATTGCTGCAGAGTTTGCCTCATTAGAAGGCTGTGCTTTGGAGCTATTGAGAATCGTTGTGGAATGGGAAGGCAGAGATTTGGAGCTAATCCCTAGAATTTCCCCTTTTCTACATTAGATGAGCCTCTGGGATTTGCTCTTCTACTGGAAAAAAGTTGTGTTAAATACTGTTCCTGAAGACATAGTTGAGGCTAGCCCTTAGTGGGGCCCCCAGAACTGTAGAGAGGGTCACTTCCTATGAGACAACTGGAATGATTGGCAACATCAACCTGACACCTTGTCACATGCCCCCAGGTCTAGCCCTACAATGTGAAGCAGCCAGTGTGAGTACGGGGAGCTCAAAGGCCACCGCATGTCTGGCCACTTCTGTTACTTTCTGTCATGGAATCTTTCTATCTGCACAATGTATCCTTTAATGAAAAACATCAGATGTCTTCCAGGAGAGCACATACAAGCACTTAGGAAAACATTGCTGGGTGGCTACATCTCATGCATGTCTTTTCCTTTTACTTTTTGCACTAGACATTGAACCCAGGGCCTACGACACTAAGCTACATCCCCAGCCCTTTTATTTATTTATTTATTTATTTATTTATTTTGGTCTTTTTGAGACAGGGTCTCGTTATGCAGTTCAGGCTGGCCTTGAGCTCACTTTTGTAGCCCAGGCTGGTGTCAAACTCACACCGATCCTCCTGCCTCAGCTTCCTGAGTGCTGGGATTACAGGCATGCGCCACCACGCCCAGCCCCCAGCCCTTTATTAATATGTTTGTTTCTTTTGAGAATGGGTCTTGCTAACTCACTAAATTGCCCGGGCTGAGCTGGCTTTTGTGATCTGCCTGCCTTAGCTCCCAGAGCGCTGGGGTGACATGCGGGTGCTGCTGCATAATCTGTCTAATACACACCTTCAAAGGGGAAGCAGATACTTACACTTCACTCAGCAAGGCGTGGTCGCTGGTGTTGGTGGAGAAGTGCTGTTCCAGAATTGCCACGGTGCCTGCCAGTGCCACATGCCCACAGCCGCAGAACAAGGCGACTCCGGAGAAGCACAGGATGGTGGCCACCAGGGAGGCGTAGGGGACTCCTCCCAGACACTTGATGCAGCATTCAAAGCAGCCTGGACCCAAAAGAAAAGGCAGCCATGACGGACAGGGATGCCCAAGGCCTCCTGAGTCCTGCCCTAAGCACGAAGGCTCTGCTTCTGTTTCCTTCCATAGGGACACTGTGGCCGGCACCTCAGCGTCCCCACTCCCAGGAGTACCTCTCATGGCTGTCTGCTGAGGGGACAGGAGGACTCTGGGGCTTGAGTAGGGAATTTGCTCAGAGTCTGGAAGGGTAGCAAGGGACCAACTGCTATGGGGTCTGTCACAATTCCAGAGACTGACAGGGATGGAACGACCTTGTCCAAGTGATAATGCCCAAGTGACATTCCACTAACAGAGCTAAGGAGAGGGCTTGGTGACCTAATCACCTGCCTGGCACAAGCAAAGTCCAGAGTTCAATACCTACTACTGAAGAAAAAAAGAGTCCAAGGAGGATATCAGGGAAACTGTAGCTCTGGGAAAAGAAGAGACTATAGGTGTTCTCTACCCCAGGCCCGTGACCTCTCAGGGCAGTGGTACAATTTGGCACAGTCATTATACTGTCACTGGGTTTAGAAAAATATCAACACAATCACTTTAGGAAGGTAATAGATTCTTGGGTCCTCAGTTCCGTGAAGTACAAAGTCGCCAAGATCCTCTCGGGGGGATCATTCACTTCATTCTCATTGGTATTGGAAATTACCTCCACTTTGAGATAAAGGTGCTCCCCGCAACTCAGATAGCAAAGCAACTTATTCACAGTCCTGCTCTTCCTCCTCCTCCCCTTCTTCCTCCTCCCCCACCCCCACCCCAGCCTGCCTTCCATCTGTCCCCTTCCCCAACACACATGTCCAGAGCCAGAGCCCAGAGCCGGTGGGTGATATTTAAATACTTGAAGGGGGAAAAGGAACCAAAGTAAAGGAAAAAAAAAAAGACAAAATGAGCATCCATGAAGTGAAATGAAGGAGACAGAACCGTACTTCACTCTACATTTTGAAAAGATGAGACTCTTACTCATTTTTAAAATAAACATTTCTATTTGAGAGTTCCACAAAGGCCTCTCAGATGACCAGCGCTAGGTGATATTTCACCGGGAAGACATTTAGGCTTCCGTACAGCAGTGGTGGTCTCAGGATAATGTCAGTACCTTCCTGGCCTCCTGTGCCTGTTCACATTCTCCAGACCCTTAAGTAAATGGCCTGTCAGGGAAATTGAACTTTAAATGCATTAGAGGGTTTAACAACAATCAAGAACAATTCATTATGCCATGCCCAGTACATTAAGCCAGTTCAGTTTCTTTGTTCCAAATGGACTTCGGAGTATTCAGAGTAGGCAAGGCCAGCCCAGCCTAGCACACCAGAGATGAGCTTGTCTACATGGATGAGCAGCATTTGCTCAAGTTGACCATGGAGCATATCCACTGTTCCCTTTACGAGACCTATCTTCAGTTTATTACAAAGTACAGTGTCAGGGCTTCATAAAAAGACTATACTTCCTTTTCTTAAATTTTATTAGTATATGTCTGCATTACATAATGATCACTTTCGTGGTGGGGAGCTGGGCCACAGACATAGCACATCTTTTTTTTTGTTGTTGTTGTTTTTGTGGCTGACTTAGACCACCCTGGCAGTAGGGCTAGCATGGCCTGTGGTGCTGGGGATTGAACCTCGCTGAAGCATGTGCTTTTAGACTGCTGAGCTATCTTGCCAGCCCAACGTAACACATCATATTTCTTAGCCTGTGCTTCCTTTCAAAAGCTGATTGGCTGTTTTTAGGAAAACCAACAGCTCTCAACTCAAGGCCATTTATGAAACCTCATTAAATAGGCACCAGTATATAATGGGGTTCAAGTTCACCAGCAAGTCAGTGCCCCAAAGAGATGTGGCCACCTGATGCTGGGGACCAGGGATTCAATATACAAGTTCAGTCTTGTTTTGTTACTTTATTTTTTGGAGGCTTCAATGAAAGGTCAACTTCTCTCTAGATTCCTGAATCAAGAGCAATCGATCCTGTTGGCCTCGATGTGTCCCCAGTGCACAGAGGCAACAGCCCTCTGCGTAGATTGTCATTTACAACCTCCCCCATGTGCAACTTCTATCACGGTACTAGAAACAGTAGGAGGCTTGCTCTCTTGGCTAGCCCAGCTACGTCTGCTCCTTGTGGGACAGAGGTGTGTGGCATCGGGACTGTGCTGTGCCAAAAGGCAGCCACTACAGCCGTGGCTAGTCACATCCAACTTCTTTACACCTGAAATAAAAAGCATAGGTCCTCAGTTGCACCAGTCACAGTTCACATGTGAAGCTGTCACATTTAGTGGCCACCTCAATAGACCACTTTGGAAGACTTTTCTTCACATGGTACTGGGGATTAGACTTGGAGCTTTCACACCATGATGTCACCAGACCTTTTAATTTTTTGAGACACAGCCTTGTTAAGTTGCCCAGGCTGGGTTCCAATTTGTAATCCTCCTGCTTCAGCCTCCCAGAATGCCGGGATTAGAGGTTTGCACTGCTATGCCTGATAGAAAACATATTTGAATTGCTATATACTCATTTCTTTTGTAATATGAATCAGCATCTGAGTTTTGCTCTGGTTTTCATTACTTTAGCAGTTTTGAAGACCTACTAGGTGAGTGGCAAGAAGAGAGGAGAAAGGGATGGAATTCATACTGAAAAGAGGACAGGGACCCCTTTCTACAGCGTAGCATGAAGAAGGCTCAAGTGGCAGACACAGTAATACTAATCTATAACCTGGTGTAATGCCTAATAGTAACTCTGGGGTACTTTTAACAAACCCACACCCTTCCTCATCATGTGGAACTAGGGTTAGGCATTACAGTACAACCAAACATGCACCCTTTAACAATGGACACATCCTCGCTAAACCACGGGTTCTGCTTCAGAAGCATTTCATCCAAAGAGTTAGAGTGTCTGCTGCTTTCAGAGTGGACTCCACAGCTGCTCTCAGGCTCAAAATGAGGCAGGCTTAAAAGAATGATGCTGTTTAGTCTGGAATTCAACACTAGATCAAGGCTCAAGTCTCCCTCTGATTTATGTCTCTTAAGGACTCTACACACTCCATGCTGGGGCGCTGGATTCCTAAAAGCACAGAGCAGACACACGGGGATTGAAGAAGCCAGGCACTCATAGCAATGAGTCAGTCTCTCAGCAGGTGCCATGGCCTTAACTTTCCGGGACATGATTTAACTTGTGGCAGAGGAATGGTGGCTCTAATTCTACTAGTTCTTTAGAGAAAAAGTCTGCAAGGAGGGTACTGGCACATGCCTGGTCTCAGCACGCTGGGAGGTTGAGGCAGGAGGATCACAAGTTGGAACTCAGACTGGGCAACTTTACAAAACCCTATTTTAAAATATAGAACCAAAACTTCTAAACATGCAGCTTAGTGCAAAGGCCCTGGATTCAAATGCCAGAATGAAGCTGGGCGTGGTGGCTCACGCCTGTAATCCGAGCACTCGGGAGGCCGAGGCAGGAGGATCGGTGT
Source organism: Myocastor coypus (assembly GCA_004027025.1). Taxonomy (NCBI): domain Eukaryota; kingdom Metazoa; phylum Chordata; class Mammalia; order Rodentia; family Myocastoridae; genus Myocastor; species Myocastor coypus. The sequence goes on from PVJA010012286.1 coordinate 48,861, forward strand.
GAGTTCGAGACCAGCCTGGGCTACAAAAGTGAGCTCAAGGCCAGCCTCAACTACATAGCGAGACCCTGTCTCAAAAAAAAAAAAGGGGGGGGGGCTGGGGAGATAGCTCCAAGGCACAAGTGCCTGCTAGGCAAGTGCAAGGTTGTGAGTTTGAACCCCAGTCCTGCAAAAAAAAAAAAAAAAAATTGCCAGAATGAGAGAGTAATGGAAAGCATACACATCTCTCCCTAAAAGTGCTGCTGAGTATTCAGGGTGTGGCTTGTACCACAGTGGTACCATCACCTAGGGACACATCCAAGTGCAAAATCTCAGGTTCTATCTTCCTCAGGAAAACTAAATCAGAAGCTCTGAGCAATTGAGACAACTCTGGGCAACTCTTGTGCACAAACAGCCAAATTACACTATCATGAAAATCTGACTCCAAAATGACTCTCCACTTCAAGCCAAGAACAGGGACTCAAGCCACTTCCTGTTGGAAATAGCCAGAAACCTGAACAAAATACGTAAACCAGTGATCTTCAAGGTCAGTCAGTCTGTCTATCTGTCTGTCTGTCTGTGTGTCTGTCTTCTCTAGACGTTAAAAAACTAGAGCCTTCACCCTGAGCTATCTCGCCAGCCCTTTTTAAAATGTTTTGTTTTGAGGGGTCAGGGAGATAGCTCAGTGGAATAAGTGCTTGCCTGGCAAGCACGAGGTCCTGAGTTCAATCCCTGGTATTGTGAAAATAAATGAATGGCCTGGCAAGTGCAAGGTTGTGAGTTTGAACCCCAGTCCCGCAAAAAAAAAAAAAGAATAAATAAATAAATAATAAAAGCATAATTATAAAAACAAGTTTTAGTTTGAGACAAGGTCTCATTAAGTTGCCCAGGTGGGCTCCAACTTGATATTTTACTGCCTCTGCCTTTCAGAGTGCACTGTGTTCGAGTCTCCTAGAGCTCGTGTCACTGAAACTCCAGTGAGGCAAAGCAACAACAGAGGTAAGGACAGTGTCGGGGGAAGGTGGGGAGGATGGGGGTGGGTGTATGTGGGGGGTGCCTAGTTTTCCTCATTCTCCCAGGACTAAACACTCTACCAAGGTTCTTCCATGTCCCAAGCCTAATGCTGACAGGTGTGATCTACACTCAGTTGGAACTGGCAGTCTGTGGGGTGAGGATGCATGAGAAACACACCGCTTTCCCATCAGAAGTGCAGGAAAGGGGAGGCTGACTTCGCTTTCTGGCGGTGTCCAGGGAAGGAAGTTTTGCAGCTCGGATCGCAAGGCTGCATCTGAGTTGACTGGGTAAAGAGTGGACAGAATAGGAATGCAGAGTGAGCCCGCAAGCAGGAGGAACAGAACCTAAAGCTCTGCACGGGACAGAGCAGGCCACAGAAAAGATGAGGGAGTAGACCTTGTAATCAGTCCAAAGTGTGAAGATAGCTCTTTGAGGAAAGCAGTCAGGGACATGCAGGGGATGTGTCACAGTGCAGACCTCCCATTGCAACTTTCCCAAGCCCCCTGGGATGTGTGCTGCAGGGAAGGCTCACAGCCCGTTTCCAGCCCACAACCCCAACTGCCTGAGCTCAGGTGCAGCAGGGAAGTCTGCTTTCACATGTAATGGCGTTGGGGTTTTCTCCCTGAGGACGTGCGACTGAGTTGGACATACTATTTTAGCCAAATGTCAAGTTCCAGGGGCTGCAAGGAAAAAGACAGCACCATCGCTGCTGTTCAGCTGTCTCGAAATAGTATTAGCAGAGCATTTCTTTTTTTCAGAGCCAAGCAAATACTGTTAGCTTTTGAGTTTGTCACATCAAAGATGCTTTAGTAGCTAGGTATTGGTGGTGCATGTTGTGATCCCAGTGTTTAGGAGGCTGAGGCAGGAGAACCACAAGCTCAAGGCCAGCCTGAAATGTCTGGCAAGACCGTGTCTCCACACAGCACCCCAACCTCCCAAAAAGATTCTTTAGTATCAACAGGGTATGAGAAATGGGGATGAGATCACTTGAAAGAGCAGCCTTGTGTTTGTACACCTCCCTTCCCCTGGTGCTGGGGTTGTCCACACAGACAAATGAAGTGGACTTCTCATTTGCGCTGTCCCTAGTACAAGAGGTCAGGTGCAGCCGATGTTTTTCAATCCAGCAGCAGGGCCGGTCTCAGCAGAACACTGGGCTGGGCAGAGCTGATACTGCCGAGCAATGGAAGATCAGTGCTTTGGTTAGATGATGGCAGGAATCAGAAGAGGTACTGAAAGATTTTTTTTAAATGACTGTGATCTACTCACATGAAAGAAAACAAGAAAGCGAGTAAGCAAGAAAAACAGCAATTAAGAAATACCAAGCTTCTTAGCACATTTTATTAGTAATTCTCAATACTTCTCCCTGAAGTCCAAAATCTCTGTTGAACTAATAATGTCTTAAGCCTCCATTTATCTGGCCTCTAACTGAAAAGAGTTTTTAGGTTTTGATTCACACAAAAGCTCCAGTGTGCACTAGCCTAAGACAGTTTAAATATAAACCACGTTGTAGGGAGAAAAAATACACATCAATGCCCGTAACTCTCAATGGCCATTTTGTCTCCAGCATCCCTAGAACCCTTTGTGCAGAACAACGGAATAAAACACCTTTTGTCTTCGGGTTTGCGGATGGCCGTTGCTATGGCTGGGAGTTCATAACGGCCAAGTGATTTGCCCAAGTTGTCCATGATTTTGGCTGCAGATTTAATGCTTGCTCAGAAGGAAGGCCAGCGGGAACAAGGGCTCAGATTCTTCCCAAGAATAAATGTCATATACACACACTCACACCCTCTACATGGAGTTGTGTTTGCTCCTTTACTGATTCCTAATGAGCTACAAGATTCAAAAGAGGAGTAGGAACCAGGCTTTGCAACTTTCAAGTCACCAGTCCCAGGAATATGGAAGGAGGCAGACTCCTAGCTGAGAGAAGCACAACCGGACGGCAGTGGACAGAAGCTCCCCTGATTCCCAGAGGGCTAAGCGGCCTCAACAGGAGACGATTGTGTCCCTCAGGGGACATCTGGCAATGCTGGGAGATTATTTTTGGTTGTCACGGCTGGGGAAAGGGGTGATTGGAGGCCAGGGATGCTGGTGAATACCCCACTGTGGGCAGGATAGCCCCCCTCAACCTAGATGTACCCAGGCCCCAAGTGGAGCATGCACAAGACAGCCTTAAAATACGCTATGCATTGTTCGGTTGTCAACCACAGGCAAGTTGCACCCCAGGGGACATTTGGCATTGTCTTTTGACAGGAAGATGCTTCTACTGGCATTTGGGAGGCTAAATGTCCTAAGAAACCCAGGCTAACTTGCCCCAGAGAATGCCTGGACTCAAAGAACTGTGGTAAAGGCAAGAAATGTTGTAATGTTGTAACACATAATCCTAGTCACAGGAGTATGATGACACTGCCAAATTCTAACTTATTTATTTATTTATTCATTTATTTATTTACTTTCTTTTTGAGACAGGGTCTCGCTATGTCGTTGAGGCTGGCCTTGAGCTCACTTTTGTGGCCCAGGCTGGTCTCGAACTTGCACCAATCCTCCTGCCTCAGCCTCCCGAGTGCTGGGATTACAGG
>PVJA010012287.1:0-39193 GCA_004027025.1 Myocastor coypus
AGAAGAGAAGAGAAGAGAAGAGAAGAGAAGAGAAGAGAAGAGAAGAGAAGAGAAGAGAAGAGAAGTAATCACCCTCCAGGCTTAGTCAGCCTGAGGTTCACATTACAAAGTCTACAAGATAGGGAACTGCCAATCTATTCAGGCAGCAATGCTATTGTAAGTGTGTGTCCTGAAAAGCATATTACAGCACCAGGAATATTCACTAAATGGACCAGTGAAAGACACCATTAGAGCTCTAAGTGGATACAGGAGGAACTCCACCTACTTCCAGATGGTCCCAGGAATTCAGGAAAAAGTGAAGTTTAGAGCAAAACTTATCACAGTCAGGAAACTAAGGCAGAGATCCAGATTTATGGAACATACACACTTGATGGGGTTACTGATAAGGAACCATGTAGTTTAGAAAAATATGCAAATTCAAATTTAATAAGGGATTGCTCCAGGAACAACTCAGGGAGAAGGCAGAGACTGGGCTTTTAGCACCAAATACTATAAATTATTGAAAGTTACCTGAATCTCCCAGCAGTACTAGCACTACAAATGTAAGCATCCAACATACGTGACATAAATGCTTGGAGTTGGGCGAAGCTCTTCCACTCCTTGGCAATGAAGTAGACTGAGTAGAGAAATACATCCTGCCATTAAACCCAGATCACAGAATCCCTTTGTCCCTCTCCTTTTGGTCTAGTGGAGGAGAAGGACCAAGAAACTCCAGAGAAGAATGAGCTACAAAGTAAAAGGGGTTCGAGACCAATATGGGCGTATGGACAGAATTATGAAACCTTGTCCCAAACCTTGGCCTCAACTGGACTTTGCATGAAGGAAAAGAAAGTATACATTGTGTAGGTTGTACAAAATCATATATATGAATTTTCAAGGATGTATTCTTTGATAGCAGCATGGATATGTCTTATTTGACTGCAAATTTATTTCATTAAACTATATAATGAATTTTAACTGATATTATCTCTCAAGTTTTTAAATACTGATAACTATTTTATTTTGTTATCAGCATTTTTATTATCTAAAGAGAATACAAACTAGTGAAGAAAAATACAAATGATGCAGAACTTCACCAAACAAAAATAATAGAAAAATCAACAGTGGTTGCTGTATATGATCAGCATTTTAAGTACTTAGGCATAAATTAAAGGCCAGGGAGATAGCTCAGTAGAATAAACACTTGCCTGGCAAGTGCAAGGTCCTGAGTTCAATCCCTGGTGTTGCATATATGTAATTTTGTTATTATTGCTCTTATTTTGCCTTCCACACATATATGGCCAAGGAAATAGCTCAATGGCACAGTGTCTGCCTGGGAAGCATGAAGCTGTGAGTTAGATTCTTGGTACCAGAAAAAAAAAAAGTATTATGTAAATTACTGTGGATTTTTCACTCACACACTCTGCAATGATATGATCTGTCCAATATTTAGGTACAAGATAATTGTAAAAGCAATGTTACCAAGGTCACTAGACAAACAGAATAGCTCTAGATTATCTAGACCAGTGGTTCTCAATCTTTCTAATGCCGTGATCCTGCAACACAGTTCCTCATGTTGCGGTGACCCCAAACCAAAAAATAATTTTGGTGGCTACTTCAGAACTGTAATTTTGCTACAGTTATGATTCAGAATGGCTTTAGGCGACCCCTGTGTTTTGGTCATTCGACCCCCGCTGGGGTTGCGACCCACAAGCTGAGAACCGCTGATCTAGACTGTGCCCTTCTAACTCCTCTAAATTATCTTTCAAACAAAAAGTTGTAAATTTTAAATCTGTCATTAGGAGCTCACAGACTCCTATAATACTCACATATTTCATTTAAACTTTGTTTTTAAAATCCTCTCTACAGTAGAAAAACACTTGCTGTTTTCCAGGTGCTATAGTGGAATTAACATGCCAAGTTTATTTAACATCGCATGAGCTTCATTTCCTATGGGTTCAGAAAATTTAAATAACTAATATAGTAAGTAGCAGAGTTCTGAATAAATAGTCTTTTAGATGTCAAATATCTTAGCTTTTACTATATTAAAATTCTATGCAAATGCTAAAATTCTCCAACCTATCCATATTAAATCGTATGTATATATATGATATTGCTACAAGTAGACTACAACTAAAAATCTGAAGAAGATAGACATTTTTACTGTCTACATCTAGAGTCTATTTGAACAGCATTAGTACAAAGGCCCAATGACTAAAGGTAGGGTGCTAAAATTAATGTTCACTCTATAGATTCAGAGATTTTACATTTAAATTGACAAAATACCAGTTAGGATCATGAGTTTCATACATGTTTCCACAACGTAACACTGGCCCTCTAACTCTGAGGCAAAGACAACCTGATGACAAGCGTGTTATAAGATAGTTAACTTCCATATTAGCTAGCCCTCCTGCTGCTGGAGCATACTGCCTGATATCCACTACTTAAAGAAGAAGAAGAAGTTGAATTTGGTTCACATGTTCATGGGGTTGAGTTCATGCCCAGCTGGCTCCAAGGCAGGAGCATCATGGCATAAGGGCTTGACGAATAAAATCGTGTTGCTCATGGCAGCAAGGAAGGAAAGCAGGGAGAGAGTGAGAGAGAGGAAATGGAAGGAACTAGATATAACCCTCAAAGTTCCACCTCCATGTCCCACACTGATGCACCCAGAAATGTGCTTTAGCAATCCACCGTGCAATTCTCAAGCCAATCAATTGGACAGCTCACCTTAACCATCACATCCCATCCCTTCTCAAACACAATTTCTTAAAACATACTCGGTGTCCAAATAAACCCAAGGTACACCTATCCAGAGCATAGACATACAAAATCTCTTCCCAAAATTGTAATAGTCCCAGCATTGCTAAAAACTTGACACCAAAGTTTCCCCTGAGACTCAAAGCAAATTATTTTATGTGAATAATAGTTAAAATTTAAAAGTTACATAATCCAGAGTAGAGTAGAGAAACAATGAGTCAAGTGAAAGCAAGACACCAATATAAACCCCATGGTTGTGCCTCCAAGACCCACCCAGAAGTGGACTTCGCTAATCCCCTGTGTAGTTTGTAACTCAATCAAGTTGGTGACCCATCTGAACAATGACACCCTTCATACAAGAAACAGACCATCTTATAAGTGGCTAAGGAACATTTATAGTTACATCTTTTTTTAACAATACCAAATACAGTCTAATGTTAATTTTAAGCTTTTATAGTCTGGTAATAATACCAAATTAAGATTAATTAAAATTCTTCCTTATGTAATCAGAGATAAATACTGTGGTACTTTGGTTCACAAATGGTTTGGATGTGAACAGTTGGTTCACAAGAAGTGTTTGTAAAATTTTGTTTTTGTTTGCAAAATCTGATATTAGGGGTTGACTTGATTTTCAAAAACAACCAGGACCTTGAGGAACAAAAGCTATAAATCTTGCCAATCTCTAAAGTTGGTGGTCTTATTGATTTGGAATAGAGAGTGTCAGCAGACTACAGCTCCAGCACGGCATTATCTTGTCTGTAAAGACTGTGAATATGAGTTTTTCAATACTGCCATAGGTCACTTCATGGTGAAATGTTAAGCCTATACAGCCTATTCTCCAATAATTCCTCTTTTTGTTTTTGTAATTCCATCAGTTGAAACATGACTTGTGGTTGGATAGGTGTAGGTATTGTCAGGTTTGGTATCCTACTATTGCAAACTATAAACAGAAATAGACATAAGCTATTAACAATCCAGCTGGGCATGGTGGCACATGCCTGTAATCCCAGCACTTGGGAGGCTGAGGCAGGAGAATTGGTGTGAGTTCAAGACCAGCCTGGGCTATAAAAGTGAGCTCAAGGACATCCTGAACTGCACAGTGAGACGCTGTCTCAAAAAGGAAAAAAAAAAAAAAAAAAGCTTATTAACAATCCAGTATAGAATCCAAACTGATATTGCTCAAGTAAATGGTTATTTTACAAGAAAACAAAAAAAAAAAGGTATTAAAAGAGTAAGAGACAAGGAAAAATGCCAGAGTTGACCAGCTACAATTTTGCATAGGCTTAGATTTCTAAATGTCTGCATGAAAATGTACAACTGCTTTTATCACATTCTATAGAGATTTATTTGAATATCAATGATTTATGGAAAATATCAATTCCAAGTTAAGTCTAAGATGTTTGATACTCAGAAAGACAGTGATGTTAAGCTCAAGTACCTATGTTATAGAGTAATAGTATCACTATACTTCTCTCCTCAAGGGTTAAGAATGTAAGTTCATAGACCAAAAACTAGAGAAAAAGAATGGCTACAAGGATAGCCAATATTTTGGACCTAGCCCTTCAAGGTCAGCGAGGACTCAGGGCATAAGATAACATCGCATAACTCAGTGGTGTCTCAAATTTTCTGCTCGAGGAGATTTTGGGGTCACAGAAGAAAGGGCTTGATGATGTATAGTGTGCCTAAGAAGAATCGCCTAGAGAGAAAACATTCTCTCAGGATTTCACAGAGAGCGTAACTGGTCAATCAATGGCTGTGACTATCCAGACAGCTGACAATTACAACAACTCTACAGAGCACTGTACATGGTTTCAAGATAAATCTTGGGGAGATTTGACTGACCTTGGTAGTTTTTACATGGTCTGTTACACAGGTCTTGCTTTAACTTTCCCTTAACCACCCAGCAGAAGAGTTTAACCATGAGGCATAAAAAGTAAAAAGTGCCTGCCTGGCATGTGCAACGTCCTGAGTTCAATCCACAGTTTTGAAGGAAAAAAAAAAAGTCAAGTTAGTTTAGTATGTTGAGCTATAAAAGACTTAAATTAACAACTTCCAACATTGCCAGGTCTGCCAATAACTCACTAAGATTATGGAATATTGGACTATGTATACAGATATTTTCTCTTAGGTCAATGAGAAGAAATTTTATATCAATAATGATTAGAAAAATTATCATGTCTACATCCTGCGTTCTAAATAACTACTATGAGGATAACAATGGGCATTGTATCAATTATTGGGAAAATACTACTAACGTGTTTTAAAACCATTGCATTGTTATTTCTTATTAGTAGTAATAATTTTTAAAAATCCAAACTGAGTCTGGTGACAGCAGACTTCACCATTGGTTTAAAGACCTCCATGGTCACATGTTCCAGGATGACAGTATGTCTTAGTTACTTTTTACTCATTGCAGGGACAAATACCCGACACTCAAAATGAAGGAAGGAAAGCTTTATTAGCTCACAGTTAATGGAGGTTTCAGTCCATATTTGGCTGGCCCAAAGCTGAGTGGAGCAGGACAGACAGCATCCAGTTTATGGCTACAGAACAGCAACAAAATGGTGGCAGAGGTAGCCAACTAAACAGGACAGCAGAGAGGAACACCTACAGCTGTCACTGTCTCTCTTTATATTCCTATCAGGCTCTCTGCCTTAGTATATCCACCCTAGACCACACCCACAGTCCCAGCCCTACTCAGACTGATAATCCTGTCAGTACTAAAACACAATCTCAGGGATCATGAATCAAGTCTCAATTTGTAGAAGCCATGCCCCATGATTGCATGAGGCTTTGGGGGGATAACTAGACATAAACCATAACACACTAACAATGATCTTTCATGACCTGTTAATACACAAGGGTATCTTTGTCCCCATGATATTAACTTGAGTAAGTTCTCTAAGTATCTGAGTTGTATTAATGACAAAAATAACCCATTAGCTCAATATGGGTAAATGAGGGTCTTTGGTTGATAGATTGTTGCCTTCTTCTCAAAATTCAATCTTTAAGAAACCTTTCCTTTCTCATATCATTTGTCTAAATCCCTTAGTCTACAATCCTGATGCATTTATCCTCTTGTACACAGTATAATTTCAAATTACTGATATGGCTCTATTATCACTATTAAGTCATAATGACTAGATATGTGTTTGTTCTTCAACTATAAAAACTTCCATAATTTTTTATTTATAATCTTGAGAAAGTGCTATGACCAGGAAGGGATACTGAAATTGTCACATTGTCAGGGTATATTTCTTATTATCATTAAACTAACTGATAGTAGGTAATCCCTTTTCCAGTGTGAGTCAATGCTTCAGTATTAATGTCTTATAATAAAACTTACAATGATTCTCATGCTAGTATGTTGTTAATGATCTTTGTATTATTGATAAGCCTTATCAAGAAAATACTCACTCACTTACCAAATCTTAAAACTTAAATGGTATCATCAAGTGAAATCCTATTAAAATTTCTGAAAAGAATTATAACATCTAAAATTATGTTAGGGAAAGGCAAGAAACAAAATTCATGCTTGAGAAAAGTTACTACTCTCATTGGACTCGGTGCCCACTGTTCCTCAATGAACCCAGAACCCACACCTGGCATGTGAGTGAGGTAACAAGGATCAACCAGATTCTCATTCAAGCCAGAACCCATGCAGAGTGTGTTAGTACAATGGCCTAGGCCCTGCCAGTCCTCACTGGACTCAGAACTCAGGACGGCATGTCACTGAGAAGACCCATGCCCACTGGTCCTCATTCGACGCAGATTCCATGCCTGACATGTGAGTGAGATGACCTAGGGCTGGTTGGACCCTCATTCAACCCACAGCCTAGGCCCAGTACATCCAGTGTGGAACACTATGGCAGAACTTTCTGCAGAAGTTCCGCAAAGTCCAATACAGAGACAAGACCTACCCAGGTGATCCAGGACCATAACATCTTCCTACAACTGCACAGCAGGTTCACTTCCAAAGGCTGCAGCATGAAGAAGTAGAGTACAGCAGCCAGACCCAAGCCACATCGGATAATCCGGACCTGGTGCTACGGTAAGAATTCTACCAAAGATCTAAAGCAAAGGTCAAAAGACAGTGCTATACAAAATGACAAAGAGAAGGAGTAAATGCTCCTAAGAGACACATTGATGAAAAAAAAATAAGGGATAATAGAAAAATGATAAAATCCATGAATGAGTGATATAGGAAAGAAATAGAATGCTTGAAGCAGATTCAAAGTGCTATATGGAAAATTAAAACCTCAATCACAAGCTGGCAAAACCATTCCAATGAAAGTGAAAATAGACTTTCAAACTTTAAAGATACCATTGCAGTTAGTGAAAAGGTAAGAAAAGATCTCTTAAAAACAACTAGGATGCAGGAAAACATAACTCAACATGTGCAAGACAATGCAAATATGAACAATGTGAGACTACTAAGCATCAATGAGAAAGAAGGAGTCAACACAAGTGATATAAAAAGAATATGGACAGAAATGATAGCAGCAAACTTGTGGGGAAACAATCTGACATTGAGGTAACCAAAGTATATAAAACTCTAAATAACATCAACCCAATTAAAACCACACCCAGATATATGATAGTCAAGATTCCACAAATCCAGCACAGGAACAGTATACTAAAAACACTAGAGAACAAATGCAGATCACATTTAAAGGAAAACCCACCAGAATAAAGGCAGATTTCCCTGCACAGATCATCAAGTCAAGAAGAAAATAGAGCAAAGTACTTCAAGTTCTGCAAGAAAACAAATTCCAGCTCACACTGCTATATCCTGAAAAACTCTCTCAAGTAAATGAAATGCTTCCACGACAAAGGACAACTACAGAATTTCATGATGGCAAACACAACCCTACACACACTGCTAAAAGATGTCCTAGAGAGGTATCAAAATGTTCACAACTCCATGAAGGAGAATGGAAAGAACCCACCAAGCAGGACAAATAATTAAACGCAGGAGAAAAAGAGTTATACAACAGCAATCTTTCAACTATTCTTTTGTATACAGCAACAAAATATTTCCATCAGCATACTATACAAATGGACTTCTCCTATGCCCTATGGGTATTGATTCTTTCTGGATCTACAGGGTAGATATCAAGGAAATATCAGTAGTTCTGTCACATATGTGACAGAACTTTGGGGGATATTCTATCCCCAACCTGTTAGAAGTGCTGGTCATATATTTGCCATTCCAGTATTTATGTTATATTTTATTCTTAGTAATTCTTTACTATCAGGACAACATTTTCTTAGTGGAATTATATTAAAATATTTAATTTTGAATTAATATTTAATTAATTTTCTGAATATTGTTTAATCTTCATTTCTGTTTTTTTATTTATATTGTATCTTAGACTCACAATCTACTTATAAGACATGATATATTTTCTCCCAGTACTAGAAAATTTAAAAAGCGTATTTCCATTTTCCATAGACTTAATATTACTTCTTCCTTGTCTTTTACACACAAGTATGTCTTTTTTTTCCTCTTTCAATCCTTTGAATTAGTTAGTCTAATTTCTTACACACTCTTTTTTTTCTAATGTGGAATAAGATGATATTTAATTTTGTTCTTTTATAGCTAATTTTTTATACATATGCTTTAATGTTTTTCTTTATAATTAGCTTTGGACAATTTCATTTTTGTGTACCTTGGTATGATTTTACCCAAATTGTTTGTGTAAAAGTTTCCCTTTTTTAAGAAATGTCCTATAATTTCAGCTAAATACAGAAATTTCAAATCTTTAAATATTTATCACCCACCTCTTTCTACTTTGAGAATTCTAATTATATGAATATGTTTCTTGATTTTGTTTTTTTCTCAATATATTATTTTTTATTTCTTTTTTATTGAATAATATTTTGGCTTCTTTTTTTTTGAGAAATGAACAAAAACAAAGAAACAACACAAACACTACATGTTAGTGGGCTTCCACTTCTTTTTTCTGTGGAAATGCTTAAAATATAGCAAATTCATTTCCTCATTGAAAATTTTATGGCTATTCCTTATTCATGATGAAGTACAACAGAATTTTATGAATTTGCACATTTACTTTATTTACATCACAAAAATCTGCAGCAGAATTACTATTCATTATCCTTTTTTTTTTTTTTTTTTTTTTTGTGGAAATAAGGATCAAACTCAGGACTTTGAACTTGCTTGTGCACCTGAGCTATCTCCCCAGTCCCAATTACCAAATGTTTTGAAGTCAAAAATGAAAGCAGATTTTAGTTCTACTACTACTGTTTGTCCTAAGGCATTTGTTCTTGTCGATTGGGCAAATATCTTGATGACTGATGGGTCATGTATGGCATGATCTGAATTAAATGATACTCTATCCTATTTGTTAAAGTGTTTGGTTTATCTTATGAGTAAACTGAACTGAGTGATACTGCTATAATATTTTTAATTAAAAATTCCAAAATTAGTTCAAATTTAAAATATACAGTATGCCAGCCACTTGCTAAATAAACTTCCAGAACGTGAATAAGAAATTGTATCAGCCCTTGAGACTTTTAGGCTTTTAGACTTTCTAGAAAAAGAAAAACACACCATTTTTAGACTGCATGAGTATCATACCTGGAGTTTTACAAATCAATATTCTTTATTTTGAAAACAATAGTCTGTGTTGCTTTTAAAGACAGTGGGTCATTCAAGTTGGTCTATGTATTTAGGGAGGATTAAACCTTTTGCAAAATAAAGTCTGTCTGGATCCTAATACTGATCATTTGGGCCAAATAATAGAATGACTCCGAGAATGAGTGAACCTCTGTTGTTGTTTTTGTTTTGTTTTTTTTTCCTATAGCTATGGAATATGCTAGACTGATGAAATTTAAAATATAATGTTTTGCTTCTGATATTTGAAAGTCAATCATGGAGAAGCCAGAATTGATTTAGAAAAAATCCTATAAACAAGACTTAAAATTTTTCTTTTAACCCTAACTAAAGCTATGAATTCTATGCACTTTTCTAGTTGAGTGAACTAATATATACATGTTTGTAATTGCATGCCTGTAAGTCCTAAGCCTACATGGAACAAAACACATGCATGCATACTAGCATGTACAATGGTATATGTATCAAGTGCTTTGTTTGATATTGTTTGAAATGCTAACTATGGAACACAAGCAAAATTTCCAAAAAAAGCAAGCCTGAAGAGAAGGCACTGATATATTTCTGGTAGAGAGCACACATTAAATCACCAACCAAAAACACAAGTGGAGACTTTTCACTTATGGCCACTGGTCAGAGTTCACTATGGCATAGAGTGAACTATTGTATGATTGGTCTGTAAATGCTTTCTTCTTCATTTTTATTGTACACAATTTTTATTTTTACATTCATTTAAGTTTATAAATTATAATGTGTAATCTATTAAACAATAAAATTAATGATAAAAAATAAAAATCTAAAGAAAATGAAAAGAAAGATTACTACTAGAAAGAGCATATTTATATACTTAGGCAGTTAGAGGCTTCTCACCCATGTTTAAGTTACTAAAAAAAAAAAAGTACAAAGCAAAGTATTATTTACAATGACCCTATTTAATCCAACAGAAATCATGAATGATTATCCAAGGAAGAATAACTTTTTAACAGCTATATTGGAATATAATGCATGCACCCTTAAATTCATGTATGATGTTGGGACTAAATATTTGATCTTTGATTCATCATGCTCTGCTATAAGGGTATTACATCCTGGGTGTAAGTGCTCCCTGCCCCAATGGCGAGTAGCCAGATAGAATATAAAGGACAGAAAGGCAACTGCTATTGCTGTCTCTTGTCACTTATGGTTTCACTAATTTGCTGCTTTCCTGCCTTCTGCCCACCATGATCTGTTTCTCCTCTGTGGTACCCCTCTGCTGTGCCATGCTGCCTTAGAGCCAGCCAGCTAAATGTAAACCTCTACAAACTAAACCTTTACTGATTTTGCTTTGGGCATTGTTATGATTTGTGTCTAGTTGTCCCCTGAAAGCCTCATGCAATCATTGGAGAAGCTTCTAGAGTTTATAGCTAATGCATGACCCAGTGTGGGGATTATGGGTAATAGTGCTGCCCCTGGCCTGGCGTGGATAATCTGCATTGCAATGTAAGGAGGAGAGAGAGGCAGGCTAGCTACCACATCTGTTGTCCTCCCTTTAATCTTTGCTGTCTTCTACCACCATAAACAATTGCCTTCCTAGCTGGGCGTGGTGGCGCACACCTGTAATCCCAGCACTCGGGAAACTGAGGCAGGAGGACTGGTGCAAGTTCAAGATCATGCTGGGCTACAAAAATGAGCTCAAGGCCAGTCTGAACTGCACAGTGAGACCCTGTCTCAAAAAGACAAAAAAAAAAAAAAACGCTCAGGCACAGATTTTTTGCCGGGCGTGGTGGCACACACCTATAATCCCAGCACTTGGGAGGTTGAGGCAAGAGGATCAGTGTGAGTTCGAGACCAACCTGGGCTACGAAAGTGAGTTCAAGGCCAGCCCGATCTGCATAGTGAGACCTTGTCTCAAAAAGAAAAAAAAAAAAAAAAAAAAAGAACAATTGCCTTCTTCCAGGTGCCACTTTGTCTTGGAGCCAGCTGAGTATTAACAGAAACATCCAATAACTGTGGGCTAAATAATCTTTCTTTCTTTAATTTTGCATGTTGAATATTTGGTCCCAGCAATGACAGGAAAGTAACTGAGACAGAATGTGGTACCAGAGAAGTGGGCTTGTTACTGTGACTACTTGACCATTTGACTCAAGAGCCCTTAGTGATAGTCTATGGCAAGAGATAGGAAGAATTTTGAGATGTCACCTACAATAGTAGTGCTGGGATGCCTTGAGCTATTCTATATGGGAGACTGGTCTGTTGTACGCTATCAATTGGACCTGAAAGAAACTATGGGAAGCCTGGATTAATATAGCCAGAAGATTTACAAGCTTAATCCTGCTCTAGGAGAGCCTTGAGCCACTGAAATATCTCATATTTATCAATGGCTAAAAATGGGATAAGGAATGAGCATAACTAATTTGATGTAAACAAACTGCTGTTTACATCATCTGCCAGGCATTTTAGGCACAGGTTGAATGTGGAAGTTCTGAGGTTAAGAAGGTTTGCAGCTACATTTCAGAAAAAAAAGCACTAACAGGTATGGTGTCGCATAATAAAATTCCAGCATAAGGATGTAGACTAAAGGATTTAGACAAGTGATATGAGTAAGACAAGATTTCTTAAAGACTGAATTTTGAAAAGAAGGCAACTGTTATGGTTTATGTCTAGTTGTCCCCTTAGAGCGTCATACAGTCATTGGGCAGGGACTTCTATAGATTAAGACTTGACTCATGAGTCACTGGGATTATGTGTTTTAGTACTGATCTAGAGTTTGAGACTTGATCCATGATCCCTGAGATTATGTGTTTTAAGTATTTCTAGGATGATGGGTGTAGCCTGAGGCAGATAGACTGAGGTGGAGAGCCTGAATCTAATATAAAGAGAGACGGAGAGACAGACTAGTGCTATTGCTCTCTGCTTCCCTGGTTGGTCGACTGCCTCTGTCGTGATTGTTGCTGTTTCACCACCATGAACTAGATGCTGTCGGCCCTGTTCCACTCAGCCTTGGGCCAGCTGAATATGGACTGAAACCTGCTGTAACTGTAAGCTAATAAACCTTTCCTTCCTTCATTTTGTGTGTCGTGTATTCATCCCAGCAATAAGTAAAAAGTAACTAAGACATCAACAATTTATTAACCAAAGACCCTCATTTATTCATATTGAGTTAATGGATTTTTTTCATTAACATAATTCAGATACTTAGAGAACTTACTTAAGTTAATAACATGAAGATGAAGATATCCTTGTGTATTAACAGGTCATGCAACATCATTGTTATTGTCACGCTGGAATATGTGACCATAGAGAGAGGACATCTCTAAACCAATGGTGAAATCTGCTATCACAAGACTCAGTTTCGATACTATACTGGATTGATAGTATTAATATGCTTATGTCTATTTCTGTTTCCAGTTTGCAACAGTAGGGCACGAAACCTGACAATACCTACACATATACAACCACAAGTCATGTTCCAACTGACGGAATTATGAAAACAAAAAGAGGAATTATTGGAGACTGGGCTGTGTAGGGTTAAGCTTTCACCACGAAGGGACTTGTGGCAATGTTCAAAACTCATCCTCACAGTCTCTATAGACAAGATAATGTTGTGCTGCAGATGTAGGCTGCTGACACTCCCTATGCCAGACCAAAAAAATCACCAACTTTAGAGATTAGCAAGATTTATGGTTTTTATTCCTCAAGGTCCTGGTTGTTTTTGAGAATCTAGTCAGTTCCTGATATCAGATTTCGCAAACAAAAACAAAATTTTACTAAACATTTCTGGTTGTGAACCAAACTGTTTACATCTGAATACATAATGAAGAACTTTAATTAATCTTAATCTTAATTTGCTATTATTGCTAGACTATAAAAACTGAAAATTAACATTAAACTATATTTGGTATTGTTAAACTGTACATAGAGTTGCAGCCATGTGGAGCTCACAATTTACCACAGATTGCTTGATATGTTCCACATATGACTACAGGATTTACTGTTTGCCCTTCGGGATTTTGAACTTCCTTTGTTCTCAAGGCTTTGTATCTTGTTGTTTATTCCTTTTGGAATGGTAATGTTTATCTTGTGCCTTTGAATTTTGCAAGTGTTTAACTTTTCATTTGTACAGGGGCTCACAGCTAAGAGTTTACTTTAGATTTTAGAGAATACTTGGGACTTGGACTTATCAGCAATCCTGAGTCTGTTAGGACTTTGGTATCTCTTAGAGACAGACTAAATGTCTTTTGCATAAAATGATGCATATGAGTGGTTATGGATCCAGGGGTGGAATGTTATAGTTTGTGTTTAGTTGTTCCCTGAAAGCTTTGTACAGTCCCTGGTGCAACTTATATAGTTTGTGATTAACTCATGATCCAATGTTGGGATAATGGGTATGAGAGCTACCCCACACTGGGGTGAATTTTCATTACAATGTAAGGATGAGATAGAGGCAGGCTAGCTGCCACATCTTTTGTCCCTCCTTTTGCTCTTTGTTTTCACCACCATGAACAGTTGCCCTCTGCCATGTGCCACTCTTCCTTGGAGGAAGCCAAGTATGGACTAAAACCTCCACTAACTGTGGACTAAGTAAATATTTCCTTCCTTAACTTTGGGTGTCAGGTATTTTGTCCCAGTAATGAGAAAGAAGTAACTAAGACAGGCATCTAGTATTTTGTCTCAGTAACAAGAAAAGTAAATAGGAAATACTAAAGTGCTACTGTGAGGGGTTAGAACCTTTAAAGATGGGGCCAAGTCAACAGTCTAAGTCATGGAAAGCATATGTTTCATAGGGACTGTGTGACCCTGCAACTTCCTGTTTTGTTCTCAAACCATAAAATGAGGAGTTTTGCTGTTACCCCTTCCCTTCACAAGGGCTTTCGCAAGCCTGAAGCAATCAAACCACTAATCACAAGCTGAATACTTTAGAAATATGAGCCAAAATAAGCCTTTCTTCCTATAAGTGAATCATCTCAGATATTTTTAAAAGTAACACAGATTTGACTAACACAGAAAAAACTGAGTGGAGAAAAAGAATTGTCTCCTATATTATAGTGAAATACCATGACCAGTTTCTAAGACACTATACTTAATTTTACAAAGAAAATTTCAAATGTTTATAAGAGTAGCATTTTTATATTTTGGACCATTCCCACTTATTTGCTAACTTTAAATCAATTCTCTGTCTTAAGCATAATTATAATAAATTACATTTTCACATAATCACCCTTAAAACATAAGGCACAGACAGGTATGGTGTTGCATAATATAATTCCAGCATTTAAGATGCAGAATAACTATGAGCTGAAGGCCACCTTGGGATAATTCAATAGCTCAAGACCAGCTTTAATTACAGAATGATCTTTCTCAAAAAGAAAGAGAAAATAGAAAAAAAATTTTTTTAAACAGGGAGCTAGAGATAAAGCTCAGTATGAAGGCTCTGAATTCAAACTCCAGAAAGAAACTAAATTCTGAGTAAAAAAGCTTTAACCAAGTGTATAGTCAAGTTCCACAATGCTTTTTTGATGGAAACAAAATATAAATGTATTCATACATTGATACATTCACTTATTTAACAAATATCTCTGTAATATATGGTACTGACGTAAAACAAATTCTCCCAGTCTGCTAAATGTCAGAAATGCTTACCTTTTGTTTCCTAAAATTTAGGAGTAAATTCCAAAGGACAAAGGAGGTTAAAAGTATGAAAGGTTTGTTGGAGAATAGGACTAGTTCCCAAGATACAGAAGGGATCCTGAGTAGCTAGCTACTGAGGCCCCTTGTCAGGAGTAATTTATGCAGCCAAGTCACAAATGTGTGTTCAAAGTGGGTCAAACTATAATCAACATAAAAGATTATAAGAATAGACTCTTAGTTAATACCGATCCAATAAGGACACAAATCATGGAGCAAGTTATTAACTATTATTTGGTTATTTGGTTGACATCATTAATGTTGGCTTATCTATGACTTCTAAAAGAGAAATAGTTTGGTACAGGATGGATCCAGGAGTTCTGGTCACTCACCTGGGTGTCTGATACATATCAGGACTTAATAGAGTAGGTAGTAGTAATTACAGTTCTGCCTATCCCTTAGGGAAGTATATACTTCAGGACATTGTAACTTTATCTTGAGACTCTACCTTCTTCAGATACATCTCCAGCCATAATTGTGATATCTGTATTTTTCACTGACTCTCTTTAAAGCCCAGTACTTCTCTTACTAAATGTTAGTTTCCATTTCACTTAGCTGTATGCAATAGTATGTATTGGGCCCTGGTTTAAGGTCCAGTAAAATAGATGAAGAAAGAACATTTGACCAATAGATGAAGATAGAACAAAGACCCTGCTCTCACACAGCTTACACTCAGAAGAAGGAAACAGATGACAAAATGTCAGTTAAATGAAGGGATACTGAAGTGAAGAGACAGGAAGCAGAATAATGGGATATATTTTAAGTAAAATAAGTGAACAAGCAGTTCTCTGATGTAATGATATATGAAGTTTCATAGAAGAAAAGAACAATAAAGGGTTTTTTTTTTCCTACACTACTGTTCCTTTAGTATACTGAATCCCCTTCTCAGTTCTTGTGATACCAATGTTACTCTTGGGTTTTTTTTTTTTTGCCTTCTTTTTTTTATGTTCTAATAATACTTTTTTTTTTTTCCTTAGAAGAGTACAAATTAGAATTAAAACAGAAAAACTTAATGCCCCAGAGCCCAGGCCTGGCATGTGAGTGAGACAACCTGGGGCCTGCCAGATCCTCATTCAACCCAGAAACCAGGCCTGGCCTGTCTGGTGTGGAGCCCTGAAGAGAGACTAGAGGCAAGACGCACCCAGATGATCCACGACCAGAACATCTTGCCAGAGTGGCACAGCAGCTTCACTTCCAAGGGCTGCAGCAAGAAGAAGTGGAGCTCAGCAGCCAGATCCAAGCCACACTCGCCTGGATGAGTTTGAACTTGGTAGATCTGGACCTATTGCTAAGGTAATAACTGTACCAAAGCTCTACATCAAAGATCAAAAGACAGTGTTATGTAAAATGACAAAGACAAGGAGCAAGTCACATGCTAAGGTCCCGAGCCCACCCAGAACAAATGCAGGAGACAATAACATAAAAGAAATTTGAAATCTCAAACCGAAAATCTCTAGGATAATAGTGTCTGAAGTGAAGAAACAACTGCAGAAAGGTATAGAGGAAATCAGATCAGAGATAATTTCTGAAGTAAAAAATAAATGATAACTATATTGAAAGAAGTACTAAATGCTCTTAAAAATGGCACTGATAAAAAATAGAGGAGAATAGAAAAGTGATGGAATCCTCAAATTAGCAATATAAGAAAGAAATAAAACGTATGAAGCATATTCAAAGTGTTATGCAGGGAATTAAAACCTCTGGCAAAATCATTTCAATGAAAGTGAAAATAGACTTTCGGACCTTGAAAGCACCATTGCAGCTAGTAAAAAGGTAAGAAAAGATCACTTAAAAACAACCAGGAAAACATAATTCAGCATCTGCAATACAATGCAAAGATGAAAAATGTGAGACTAATAGGCATCAATGAGAAAAAAAGGACTCAATATAAATGATATAAAAAGAATATGGGCAGAAGTAATAGCAGAAAATTTCCCAAATATGGGGAAACAATCTGACACTGAATTCACCAAATGTATAGAACTCCAAATAACATCAACACAATTAAAACCACAACCAGATATATAATAATCAAGATCCCAGAAACTGAACACAGGAACAGTATACTAAAAGCCACCAAAGGAAAGAAACAGATCACATTTAAAGGAAAACCCATCAGAATAGTGGCAGATTTCTCTTCACAAATCATCAGGTGAAGAAGAAAATGGAGCAAAGTAATTCAAGTCTTGCCAAAAAACAAATTCCAGCCCACACTGCTGTACCTCGCAAAACTGTCTTTTAAAAATGAGGGGAAAATGAAATACTTCAATGACAAAGAACAACTACAGAATTTCATGATGACAAACTCAACTCTACACAGAATACTAAAAGATATTGTAGTCTTTTTTATTTAAATATTAATTAATTCAAAATTTAATATTTTAAAACAATTCAGCTAAGAAAATGTTTTCATGATAGCAAAGAATTACTAAGAAAAAAATACCATATATACTTGAATGGTAAATGTATGACCAGCACTTCTCACAGTTTGGGGATAGGATATTGCACAGCAACTCCATGAAGGAGAACGGAAAGAATCCACCAAATAGGGCAAACAATTAAACGCAGGAGAAAAAGAGGTATACAACATCAATCTTTCAAACGTTCTTTTGTATACAGCAACAAAATATTTCCATCTGCTTATTCTACAAATGGACTTCTTTTGCAACTTATGGGTCATGACTGTGGCCAGATCTACAGGGTGGATATCAAGGAAATAGCTGTAACTCAATACCACAAGTGACATCTGGCCACCAGTAAGTGTCTTCAATACTGTCTATGTTCACAACATACTAGAACTTTGTGCAATATCCTATCCCCAAACTGTGAGAAGTGCTGGTCATATATTTACCATTCAAGTATATATGGTATTTTTTTCTTAGTAATTCTTTGCTATCATGAAAACATTTTCTTAGCTGAATTGTTTTAAAATATTAAATTTTGAATTAATTAATATTTAAATAAAAAAGAAAGATAAACATGAGGTGTTCATAGGTAAATGGATATAGCCAGAGACCATATACGTTAGTGAAATAAACTAGAGTCACATATGTAGGCATTATATTGTCTCCCTAGTACAAGAAACTGAAATAGTCAATAAGATGCAAAGGTACAAAAGAAACAGTGAAAGGAAAAGAAACAGCTCAGAAAGAAAGAACACATGGGGAAGAGAACAGAAAAGAAGGAAAGGGAAAAATAAAATGTGTATAGATGTTTAAGATAGCTCATTTAATTGTATTACTAATTTCTATTATTTCACTGAAAGCAGATAGTGCTTACATTATCGGATCAATTTTGTTTGCCTGTACCTGGTGATCTGAGCAACTACTTTGAAGATAACAACATGCAATATAATAACCATTGTTAATTTTCTATTATTTTGTTTCTGAAATTCTATCCATTTTCTTGTTTGCTCTTCACAATAAAAAATAAATAAAATAGAAAATAAAATAGAAAAACAAGTGATACAGAATTTCACTTAACGAGGTAATATAAATTTCACAATTTGTTGTAAACAGTGTTGTTTTTCAACCAGTTAGGCATATTACCTAATGATGTATACACATATAATTGGAAGAAGAAAGTATTGTATAAGAAATTAAGAAGATACAATGTCACTCTTTAGAAAGCATCCCCTATCACATCTGTCTCCTAATATATGGGGTCTGATTCTTCACATTGCACCTGAAGGCTAAACAGATTTTCAGACATTTCCACCAGTTAAACTCCCATAAGCCCCAAACTATAATAATCTATATATTTTATATCATCAAGTACAGCTAAGTAGATAAATTAAAGTGGGGTCTAAGTTGTGTTTGCATCCATTTTTCTCTATTACACTATTCTAAAAGAGTGATAATAAAAATCCACAAAAAAAGAAAAGAAACTGTAGAGCTTATTTAGAAGTTCTAAAGAAGATGTAGTTCATTTCCTCACTGTTTCCAACCATGAGAAAAGCATCTTCCCACTCCATTATCAAATGCTTCATGTAAATTCCCTGGAAAAGATTCTATTCTACTTATCATTTGGCTGGGTCACACAAGTAAGGACATGTTTGAAAAATTGAAACAATTACAGTGGTAATTTGGTTCACAAATACTTTTATTTGTGAGCCGTTTGCTTCCCATGGAGAATTGTTTGGCAAAATTTGGTTTTGTTTGCAAATTCTGCCTGGGGTGAGGAACACAATCACGGCCATTTTTCCTGAGTCAACATGAACATGATCATCTTTTCAAGAATTGTGGAACAAATTATGTTCATGAACTCAGATACCACTATATTTTCAGGATTTCTACACACATGTTTTAAATATATTCTTCAAATGATCAATTATTTGCATAAAAAATGCTCTATTCTACAAGCATGCTATAGTCTACATCTGAAAAGTAAACTCATAATCTTTATCAAGAACTTAATTACTGCTGGAACTGCTCAATAGACTGAGAATCACATTAGGCAGAAATTTGGCTTTCAAAATTTTAGACCCTAGACAAGTTCCAAAGGAATTTTTTATAAGATGCATTAACTCTTCTCTGACTTGAGAGTCAAAATAAATCTACATATTTCCCACTCTACAAACTTAGTCCAAAACAATTGCCTCAAGCAGCAGTTTTGAAATACTTCTGATTTGATGTTTGTTAGCTTATTCATAACTGGAGTGACCAAAGTAAATATCTTTAAAGATACTCATTATTATTTTCCGGAGCAAATGAAAACTGATCTGAGACTTATAATTGTCATTGTCCTGCACCTAGGATTTTAGCTCTAGTTATTACTTATTTTAAGATGCAGTCCAATGTAGACCAACATGATACCACACTGTTTTCTTTTTAAATGTCTGCTCCTCACATTTTGTCATTTCTCTTCCATTCACCCTGAAGATAGAAGAAACAAGTTTCAGAGAGCAAAAGAATTCCTGATCTGCAGTAATACCATAAATAAGTGATATTGCAAAGAATTACATAAACAGCTATAAGCATAGCTTCCTTATTTCCAATTAAATGAAGCCTTTTTTATCCTGGCAACAAAACAATTCACTGAGAATGAATTTAAAGCTTTTCTATAGCTGCAGTTTATTTGCTTTTTTCTTTAAATAGAAACAAGTACACAGAAAATAGCAGAAAACACCTGTTCCAAGGATTTTATTGATTTCTAACAACTTTTAATTAGCCAGATAGGAATCCCCTAACAAAAATAAATCCCATTCATAGGTGATTGTCTTCACCAGTAAAGATGAAGACATGTTTAAAATTTTTTCATGAAGAAATATATAATGGAAAACATCATTGTGGAAAGAAACTAAACAAAGAAAGCAATAAAAGTAAAAATAAAATACTAATTTTTACACATACACTTTAATTTACCTCAATTCTAAAAAACAGCTTATAGTTTTTCATCTCTCTGAAAATGCCAGAGAAGGCATCAATTCATTTTTCACTAAGCAACTAAGGCCAACTGACACCATGGAAAAATATTGCTGAGCTTGTAAGCTGATATCAATGCATCCAAATAACAAAGCATAAGGAATGTATTTATAGTAGTTTAGTACCTACCAAATATTATTTGACAATTTTAAGCATGCCATTTAAATTTTTTTCTCTCCAACAGTATAAAACTGTCCAAATTTCTTAATAGCTATTTTATTTGATCTCTCTGCTGTTTAGGACCTAGCCTTGTTCTTTTAATACATAAATAAGCCTCGTAGCAACATACCAAATTTGAAGTAGAATCTTGTCTGATGATGGGGAGGGAAAGGAGTTCTCAGGGAGGTCAGATGCTTAAGTGGTTCTGAATCTCTCCAGACTTCATTCTTAAGCATTCTGTCCACTGCATACATTTAATCAAGCATAAGCAATTATTCACGTGTATTTAGGAGCACATTTCTATTAAGCTATAATTACTAGTTTTTGTGTGTTTAAATTAAGTTAAATATACCTACATCCAGCTAGAGTCCTATATCTTGTTCCTCAAGCAATATTTGGGTTTGACCAATATACTGAAAGACAGATGAGATGTGCTCCCAGCGACACAGCTTTTAACCTTTCCTCTCCTCTACCATGACGGGGTGAATTACCGTAAATGATGGGCACCCTGTCTGCAGGGTGGACAATTGATTTGACCTGACTGCCTGCAAAGCTCTAATGGACTTTGTGGCCAAGACCCCTGAGATATAAAATATGTCGAACTGAATTGGGGCAGGTTAAAGAACAGACCGGCTTTTCATTGCAGACTCTAGCTGTAATACATCTCCTAGTTGTTCAGGGCAAAAGATTAAAAATGATCAATACCCAAATCATTTTAAAAGTATTTCCTTCAGTAAATCTATTTTTGTTATTTTTTTCTCTGCCAAGCATGGTTTTACAAACCTAGAAAAGATCCTTTTCTTTAAACAGAGAATTGCACACACAGCTCTACCTTTGGTTTATTTTCATTTAATTTACACTCATCTATTCAGTCTATTGATTACTTGGGCTACACAAAATTTCTTTTTAAAGTGTGAATTTTCCATGTTTTGAGTTTATACTGAAGTGCCTGCTTGCAATGAGAAAGAAGGTTATCAAACAAAAAGAAGCCATAGTGGGAAAAAGTTCAGGAGACCAAAAGGGAAAATAATACTGAAAAAGATAACTTGACAAAATACCAAAAAGGATCTAAAATTTATTTTAAAAAACTTTTTTCAGGTTGATTTTTTTCTAATAAAAATGCATAAGAAAAACCAATGAAAGTATTAAATTAATAGTATAGAAACTGAAGATTAAGGCAAACTCCTAATGTCTGTTTGCCAACAGGCATTAGAAGCAACAACACAAACCCCAAATGAGTCACGTAAACGGATAAGGAAGAAGTTGGAAAGAAAACTTTCAATGAGTAAATGAAAAGATATCTTAATGAGTTAATGTTTCAATAGAGTAGAACAGGTATCTGAATAACGTTTTAATTTGAGATCTCACTGACATAGCAGTGATCTTCCTGAAGGCTCTTACCCAATTCTGCACTCTGGAAAAGACTAGTTTACAAGGCAGACTTCATGCATAACTTCCTGAGAATCAATTTTCTTTAAAAATACATAATCAAGTCCTTGATGTTCACTGAAGGAACACTGAGTAATGTCCTCCAGACAAAACAATATGTTGGATTCTAAGGGAGATAGATGTGAAGTAAAAGACAAGCATTAGTTATAGCTTTCACCCAAAGCAAAATATCATAAATATGTAAGAGATACAAAGGATTTTACCATGCAGAGAAATACCATATCCTTTGCAGAACAATGAAAGCTTTGTGAAGGTGTGGTATTATAGCAGGTCTCAAAAGGAGGATTCAGCTAAAACAATTCTAAAGTTCCAGACCAACTATGACAAAAAATGATTTCTAAAAGTACACTGTACTATGGGAGTGAACGGTCTGCCTTCTAGGCCTAACATGGCTGCAGTGATGTTCCCTATAAAATGTCACAGAGTAGATATTTTAACCATGGCACCATTTGTACT
The DNA here is from genome assembly GCA_004027025.1 of Myocastor coypus. Lineage (NCBI taxonomy): Eukaryota > Metazoa > Chordata > Mammalia > Rodentia > Myocastoridae > Myocastor > Myocastor coypus. Next base: position 22,522 of record PVJA010012287.1, read on the forward strand.
ATACCCCAGACAACTGTGCAGTGAGACAAATGGGCACTGCTGTGTTCCAATAACATTTAACTTGTGGACAATGAAATTTTATTGCATATAATTTTCATGACAAAAATATTGTATTCAGCCATAAAAATATTAAAATAAATCTGACCTCCTTTAAGCCTAAATAGTACCACATTATATAAACACATATGCATACATACATACATACATACACACACACACACACACACAAACACACACCCTTTTTATCCATTCATTGCCTGATAAGTATTTGAGTTGTTTCCAAGATTTGGCTATTACGAACTGTGCTGCTATAAACATGAGTGCATGTATATCACCCTGGCATAATGTTAATTCTCCTGGGAAAATACCTAGAAGAGAAATAGCTGAGTTGAATGGAACTTCTAATCCTAGTTTTTTGAGGAATTACACTGATTTCTACAGTGGTTGCACCAGTCCACACCCCCAGCAACAGAGGAGAAAGGTTCCGTTATCTCCACAGCTTGCCACAGTTAAGGAAACCTGAGACAGTTATAGCTAACTGAATGGACTTTTAAACCATACTCTTAAGTGAAATAAATTGGTCACCCTTGTGTAAATATCACATTGTCTCTCTGGTGCGAGAAACTGGAGGTATAAATAAGAGACAAAATGTATAATAGACATTATGAAACAGGAAGCAATTGTCCAGAGAAAAAGAAGATTAAAGGAAAAGATGGAAAGGGAAAGAACTAATGTGAAAAAATAGAGGAAAGAATGGAAACAAAGCTTCATAAAGAAGGAGGGAAAGAGAAGTTGAAGAGAAGAGAGGGGAGTGGGACAACAAGAGGAGCTCACACGTTATGTTCAGGCACAAAGCCCCTGTGATGATCGTGGTCCTGATGCGTATCTAAATTATACCAGGGGCCTGGTGGGATCGCTCAGTGGTCTAAAGCGCCTGCTTGGGAAAGCTTGGGTGGCTTCAGGGACCGCAGTTCGATCCCCGGCACCACATGTTGCGCCAGCCCTGCCCTCAGGGCACGGGCTGAGCCGGCCATAAAAATAAGTGAATAAACAAATAAAGGTTCTGAAACGAGAAAAAAAAAATTATAAATAAATAAATAAATAAATAAATAAATAAATTGTACCAATAAACTTAATTAACAAAAAAATTATTCTGACCTCTAGGCTGAAAGAAAACAATAGCTAATGGGATTTAGTGTGTAATCAGTACATAAAGAGGTTCTGTTATACTTTTAAAAGTCAGTATCTGAGCCTAGACAAATACAGTGGCATTAATTCATGAAATTCATGAACTTAATTCATTTCATGATTCTAGGGAAGATGGTCCTAGTCATTTCTGTCACCTGATGCAAAGTTCATGAGTGAAAGCAAAATTTTGCTGAACACTTCTGCCATTATCCGAATTATTTGGGAACAGAGGTGTTCACAAACCAAAGTATTATTGCACGTATGTCTCTGTAAATTTTTGATGATTTCAGACACACCATTTCTTTTCTATGCATATTTACACTTAAATCTCTGATTAAATGTCATTCTTCTCTTACTTTCTTGGAATAAGTCAATAAGCATGTACGTGACATACAGTAAATTCTGGTTTTGTATGCAAAGTTTGAATCAGATGACAAACACAACTGTGGCTATTTTTCCCACACAAGCACAGCTGTAGCCATCTTTACCAAAATCAGAGAACAAATTAAATTTGTGAGGGCTGGGGAGATAGTTCAGTAGAATAAGCACTTGCCTGACAAGCACAAGGTCCTGACTTCAATCCCCAGTAATAAATAAATAATAAATAAATAAATAAAATTTGTGAACAAAAACACCGCTGTATAGTATTAAGAAATTAACCTTGCCAATGAAATATATACATAAAAACAAATCCAGTTTCACTGTAGTCAGTAGGCAATCACTACTGAGCAAATATTTAGCTAACTGTTATATCAGACAGCAGAAAGGTAGACTACAATGTTATCTGCCATCTACCAGGAAATAGGAATAATTCTATTTCCCAATTCTAATTTTTATTTACAAAGCAACCTTGTCTACAAAAAGAACAAATGATCTCATGCTTTCTTACCAAACAAATAATCCTGTATCTGTTTTAAAATGTTTAGCAGTGTTTTTAATCTGTAATATTTTCCCTATAAGATTAGCCAAGCCTAAAAATCAAAATATTTAAGCAGTACTTAAGACTTTATGAATTTTATATAGAGGTAACTAAAAGAAGTAAGATCAAGAACTTCCACCTCCTCTAGGATATTGCCAGAATTTATGCCAAACTCAGGAATATTGGAGTGATAATAACTTAAGGTTTCCAGTATAGTTGATTTCTGCATGGTCTTGCACATGAAATTGTGGACCTTGAACAACCAAAATTATTAAAAGTTAAGGAAATTATAAATACTAATGGAAGGCATAATATCCACTTGCCATTGATGATGTGGGAGAGAAATTAAGAAACAGAATTTAGCTTCTAAACCAATAAACATATCATCAAGAGTAATTTCTTAATCCTATAGGATCTCAAGTATTTTATTCTTTTAAATGTTCTTATATATTTAAAAAATAAAGTTTTTAAAGGAAACATTGAGTCTCCTCATTCTCTCAGTTACTAACCTTATGATACATACTGATAGCAAAATTTAAAATAAGAACCCCATGATTAGAAACAAAGGCATTGGCAGATGTCCCACAGCTTCTCTAATCAGCATCATTGTATTCCTCCAGAAAGATTGCAGGAAGAGAAATATAGGCATTTGGCATTGTACAAACTACACACAATTACTTAATTCTACACACTTGTCTTTTGTTCACTTCCATTAGGGAGCCCAATAAGTACTGGACAGACACAATACTTCCACTATGGTATTTTGCTCTCCAGTGATGGTATTTAGAAAAATAAGTCATTTTCTTCTACTTGTGTTTTGGTGAATCCATTTTCTATGATATGTCATATATCTGTCTAAACAGGAGAGATCAATTCACTAGTGAAATGCCTAGCTGTGTCTGATACAATTCTATGAAGTATTTATCCATATGCTTACATAATATGGATATGGTTACTTTTCGGTTCTGATTCATCTCTTCCTACCCTGTACTCTGCAGTTTTTTCTGTTGCCTCTCATTTCTACAGTTCATTCCAAGACCTTCTGGTACAGGCTGTCCAAGTCTTTCCACAAGTAAGGCAGAGATAGGAAAGGAGGGGACGAGAGAGGAAACTGAGGATGTACTCAGGGTCACAAAATGTGTGTGTGTGTGTGTGTGTGTGTGTGTGTGTGTGTGTGTGTGTCTGCATCTGTGTCCATGTCTGTATTTTTAAATTTATTCTGTTCCTTAACTCACTTCAGGGAACATCAGTAGATCTGAGTGTACCTAACACAGAATTATTCACAAATTTTTTTTTAATTTCTTCTTTTTAATTTTATTTATTTATTGTATTCTGGTTGGCTCAGCCTGCCCTGGCGGGGGGGGGGGGGGGCCAGCATGTGGTGCCAGGAGTCAAACCGTGGTCCCTGCAGTTGCCTAAGCAAGTGCTTAAGACCGCTAAGCCATCTTACCGGCCCTGTTCACAAATTTTTTGAATGAAACAAAAGTGTCAAGTTCAGAGACTAAACTTAAGTATAGGCTTTAATGAAAAACAGTGAATTGGCCCATGTGACTCCACTGGATCAAGACATAGAGCACCTTCTGCATTCCCCAGGCGCCGCCCTGTCAGTCCCTCTTAAACTCTACCTCCTCCCTCCTCTACAGTAAACAAGTATACTGTATACGAATCACTTCTCCTTTTGGTAACACTTAAATCTGTTCATCACTACCATGTTTCTCTACTCAGGACAACTGTTTTTTCCAAAGTGTTACACAGTGCTTTATGCATTTTGTGATACAGCATTCTGAAGTCAATAGCTTGGCTCAAGTCTCATTACTTAGACCCTCTAGCCAGGTACAAAGTTACTTAACCTCTCTCTAAAGTAGTTTCCTCTACCATAACATATGGGAAGGGATAGTATATACATGTGTGGGATTACCATGGGGAATAAATGAAAAATGCATTTAAAGTTACTAATTCTATGCCTGTTATTTAGTGAGACAACTATAAATAATAATGACTATCATTATGCCAATTTTACTAGTCTGGTATCATCATGGGCAGTCAGTATTTGAGTTCCTACTCTGACCTTTGTGTAATTCAGTTTATATGAACTACATAAACTTCCACCTGTCCAGCACTTGAATTCTTCACTAATTTTAACTGAAAGCAAGATACTTCCTAATCTTAGACAAAGATCAGCTAGTCTTCATTATTTCTAAAATCTATTTCATAATAATGAGTATTTGTGTGTAAAAACCTAAAAGAATGTACTTTCCATTTCATTTCCTCTCAAAATCTGTATGCATCTGCTTCCTCTTAGTCCAAAGAGAAATATATTCTTTCCTTTTTTTTCAAGCAACATCAATAGGGAGGTGGGCCATGCCCACACACTGTACTCTGTAGAATGATTGTGAGGACAATATGCAATATGTCAACTTTCAAAGAAAAGAAAGGGGAAAAGAAAAAAAAAAGTAATGTGGATTTAGAAAGGTTAATGTTTAATTGTTTGATAAATCTTATATACCTTTATGTATTAATTTAAACTGATCTGATGATGAAAATATGTAATATAACCATTGTTAAATTTAAACAATAAAAAAATTGAAACAAAAAAAAAAAAAAGACTGCATGGTAAATCTTTATTCCATGTCTTGATTCCAGGTACCTCCTTGCTTGTGACCAACATGAGACCAAGATTTTCACTGCCTGTACTGGACAAGAGACGTGATGCCTCTGACCTGCCAAAGTATAGTTTCTGTGAACACAGGAATAGTGTTTCTACTCTTTACAGGTATTATAACTTATACATAATAATGATTGTGTAGTAATAGGCATGCTATCCAATATACATATGTGAATTTATAGTTTACCTTTTATTTAATTATATCAACCCTTTAAAATATTAACTAATAAAATTGTTTTCAGTTTCTAACTAGTTAATTTGACAAGCACTTACATGACAACTAATATGTACCTGCAGTGTTCTACCTGCATGGTGTAACACCAAGTCATTTACCCTACTGGATGGATATTCTTTTTGTCCACATTTTGCATTTAAGGAGACTGAAAAGGCAATTGAGTTAATGGCCTAAGGTTGTCCAGGTAGTAAGCTATATAGCTGAGGTTCTCCCTGGCAGCAGGCTAGCTCCAGTAGTAACGTCAAGCCACCATGGTGCAAGGACCCTAAACAGGTAAAGAAATGGACCGAAGATAGGCTTTCTAGTCAAGCTCCAGGGTTTAATTCAAAAAATGGATATGTTTTGAGTATTTGGTGGAGGGTACAAAGGAAGATTTTTCTCCTTTTCCTATAACATTTCTCCCTTCTCTAGTGGAACATGCTCGATGAGAGAGTGTGATTTCTTCACTGGGTTTGTCACAGGCTCATGACAGAACTGCCTTGGGCTGCTCATGCAGAGAAGCAGAAGCAGCTAAAAGTACACTCATATGTCTTAGGCCTTAGCAAGTAACTTGGTCTTCAAAAATTGAACCATGTGTGGTGTGGCAAGGATAATCGGCTTTTATGATCGGTGTTTAAGGATAATAACTTTTCAGATCTGTGACTCTTCTTCATCTCCCCAGTGGCTCTTCTCTGCTTTAGTTTTGCTTAGTTTCCACACAAATTTAACCAATGCCCAGTCTGTGCACTGGTCTGTCCTGTCAGGAATACTCAAATAGTGAGACATTTTTCCAAGTGATTTGCCTCTTAGTTTTCTCTTAAAAATTATCTTTTCCACATAATTCTTTAACTGGTAGTCTCAACTGATATACTGTCTACAAAGTATATTATAGTATTTCTCAGGAAGGGAGTAATGCATTTATATGAAATGTTCTTCTAGATGAATGTTGGATGTGGATAACTCAGATATTTCATTTTGTTGAAATTTGTATGGTTCTCATTTTATTTAAGAGAATTTCTTCTTATGTAAAATTAGCAAAATATCTAGAGAATATTTAAGTGTCTAGAAAGAGCACCGTAAAGATGTTTCCATTTGCCCGTCAGAGTGAGACATTTCTTCTGTTCCACAAGTTGCAGCAGAAGCCCTGGTAACCGCTCTGAGCCTCTGTTTTTGTATGTGGCAACACAGTTGGGCATATTTGGCCTCCTGTCTCCTAAAGGACAAAGTTGAACACTACATTATCTAGGCAGATGACACCTTATTCTTATTCTTCCACAATTCTAGCAACTCACAGCTCCTCTCAGTGCCTTTATGAACACAGATGTCATTTTAATGGGGGAAAAGCTGAAGTGACAAGAAAGTGACCTGTAGGTGAACCCAGGAGCAGGTGAGGCCTGTCAGTTTTTAATTTGAAACTGGTGTCAGGTCTGAGAAATGGCTGATATAATCACATCTGTAACTTGTCTTCTGTGAATGCAGCCCGCAGTTGTGAGGCGGTGTGGGAAACAAGGAATTAGCAATTTGGGTGCAGGTCTCTCGGCACCTGACTAAATCACTTGCATCTCTGAAAACTATATTAATAGCTATGTTTTCAGGTGTATTAAGACCAGCATAATTACAAAGTCATGATTGTGGTCCTAACAAAAAATTTACTCCTGGCATCAGTTTATAAAGACATAACACTTTTAAAAAGACAATTACTGTTCCAAGCAATAAGTTGAACTTAGCATATAGTCCAAGTAGAAACAGCTAACATTACTGCCACATGATATTAATCTCCATAATTTCAACCCTAATGTGCATTTTCACAACACTTCTTGTGTAAAGTATTTTCTATTTCAGTTCTTTAAGATTTCATACAGCAGAAATTCACTCTAAATATTAGAAGTAAAATTACTACTCCAGACATACTTTGTAAACTTTACATTTAAAAAAACTGTATTAATTCAAGTGTTCTCTAAAATTAGTACAGTATGTTTATCAAACCAAGAAAGCATTTCAAAGTTCTGTAGTGCAGAATGCTTTTATAGGTTTGGAGGCGCTGTGACAAGTAGCATTTAGCCACATAAAGTGATATCAGGACAAGCCAGTTGAGGTGGGGTTGATGATGCAGTCCAATGGCAGAGCCCTTGCCTAGAACACAAAGGCCCTCGTTTGATCCTTAGCACTATAAAAAGGAAAAAATCTCATCAGGGAAAAGGAGAATTGTCATTTTCTTTTCACAGATTTAGAGTAAGAAATAATTGCTGCTATTAGCAATTATTTGTTAGGCACTTTTCTAAGCCTTTTACTTGGATTGACCTCTTGAATCTTTGTAATAATGCTATGGAAAAGTCTATTTTTTTAGGCCATATTGTCTTAGTTACTTTTCTTGTTGCTGAGACAACATACTTGATGTCCAAAATTAAGAAACAATTGGGGCCCGGCAGGATGGCTCAGTGGTCTAAAGCGCCTGCTTGGTAAAGTTTGGGTGGCTTCAGGGACCACGGTTCGATCCCTGGCACCACATGCTGCACCAGCCCTGCCCTTGGGGTGGGCTGAGCCGGCCATGAAAATGAGTGAATAAACAAACAAAGGTTCTGAAACAAGAAAATAAATAAAAAATTTTAAAAAACAAAGTTAGGAAACAAAAGGTTTATTTAGCTCACAGTTTTTAAAAGTTTCAGTTCATAATCAGCTGGCTCCCAGGCAGGGTAGCATGGCAGGAAGCAATAGTCCAAGGTGGTAGAAGACAGCAAGAACAGAGTGGCAAAAGAGCAGCAAGCCTCTTTTCTTCCCTCATACTGTCCACATGCCACCTGCCCCAGGATGGATGTAGCATTCACCTGCCAATCCCAGCACTAGGCAACAAACCAGACACAAACGCTAAATTCAGCACTTCCAAAAAGCCTGCCTGCCCCACATGACAACATGAGGCCATGGGAGGACATCCAGACAAACCACAACACTAAACCACCACAATTGAGGCAAGATTGGAACCCAAGTCTGCCTTGGGGACCTTTGTTCTAATCCTTAATCACCCCTAGGATATAAACCCATCATCTCACTGCTTCTGGGACCCCAAAGAACATGAGTGTGGGGCACACAACAAAATGTTTTCAACCAAACAACCTGCAAGAAAGGTTGCAGTTGTATATTCCCCGTTGGTGGCACATTGAATTGCCAGGTTGTACCGCTCCCTAAATTTCAAATATGTGGAATTTCTGCACTATTAAGTGGTCAGTCACGTAGTATCTCTTCTGTTGAAACAGTGTACATGGTCAGCAGAAGTAAACATTATGGACAGAAAGAAGCTAAGATTATGGAATCCAATAAGCTGAACAGGAATCCCAGACCTGCAACTATTCTCTGAGCCAACTTGCTCAAGTGACTTAATCTTAGTGGTAGTTGATACACTGTGTCAACTTGAGGAAGCTTGGTTGGATGGGCTGGGCTGGTTCCCAGCTGTCAGGGAACCATCCTGGAGGATGTGGAGGGCCTGCCCCGGGATGCGATTGGTTCTACCTTAGGGCCACACGGGCCATCCCAGAGTGACTCAGCACAAAATGTGTATGAAAAGAGTTGAGGAAGACTTCGTGTGATCAGCCCAGCCTGGCCCTGCCCCAGCTGCTTCCTGCCTGGCCCAGCCCTGCCCCGCTTCCTTGGAGAAGTCCTCATTTTTGGAGGAGCTTAATCTTCGAAGCCACGCCACTTTGGAGGAGCTCTGCGCCAGCACAGAATTTGGAAGAGAGAGGCTTGATGGATGCCACAGCTGTTGCTCCTCCTTTGCTCTTCATTGTTTTCTGCTGCCTTTGAGCCAACGGAGTATGAACTGAAAACCCCACAAACCATGAGCTAAATAGACCTTTCCTTCCTTCTTTTTGAATGTCAGGTATTTGTCCCAGCAATGAGCAAAAAGTAACCAAGATAATCTTACTGAAACTTGATTTCTTTATCCCTGTCATGGGATAAGTGCTACTTGCTTTTATTTTTTCAGAAGACTATTGTGAGGCTCAGAGAAGATCATGTACATTAAAAAAACATTGTAAAGAGAGACATAGAAGAGGTGGTCACACATAAAAAATGTGCCTGGGTTAGTGATGTCAAACAGAGACAAGATGAAAAACCACTTAGCCTCAGATTTCTTCCCTAAAGCTCTTTCCTTTTCACATTAGGAATGTCTTACACACTGAATGCTCACCTTTTCCTAAGCAATCTGAGTGAATTCTCAAGATGCCCAGTCTAGAAGACTTCAAAATGGAAAAGGTAGATTGAGCAACAAACCTGAGGATCAGCACAGGGACTGGCACCAGTACAGGTTCAGTAGATGACCCTGAGTACAGACCACAGCCTGAGGCATACAGTCAAGCAGACATGAGAAATGAACTTTGACAAAAAAAGGAAGAATTATGCAAAGGAAATGTGGTCCAGGTGGGCAAAACATTAAACCAATACATAATAAGAGGAATAATAAGAAACCTGTGGAGAAGTAGTTAAAACCAGCTAAGCAGAAAGATATGTATTTAAGATGCTAAATAACTTTGAAAACCAATTAAAACAATTTAGACTAAATGAGGTAGATTATTTACTCACAAGCTAATGTATTGTTTCATTCCATGGAGATTTGGGGGCTCATGCTATGTACCTGCTTTGGTAAGTTGCCAAAAAAAAAAAAAAGAATTAGATATGGTTAACTTCCTTGAAGAGTCGACAAAGCTGTGATTTCATATGAAACATCCATACTAAATTGAAAGAATAGCCTGTCAGCTAGTTGTCACAAACCACTGGGCCAGGTACATACATAGACTGTTTCTGTATCAGCCAAGCAAATCAGTGGAGTGCAGTCACTCATCATCTGTCCTCACAGAGGTCCCTAGCTCTCTGCTGTCAGTGAAATGGTTTGAGGAACACAGAACTTCCCAGCAAACCTGTCCACACACCATGACAGGTCCAGCACCAACAAATGCCACGTACAGACTTTGATTCTCACGGGATGCCTTGCAAAGTTTTCTCTCTCCCTCTCTCTCTCTCTCTCTCTCTCTCTCTCTCTCTCTCTCTCCTCTCTGTCTCTCTCTCTCTCCCTCTCTCTCTCTCTCCTCTCTCCTCTCTCTCCTTCTCTGTTATTGTTTTTTGTATCTTCGTTTCCTTTCCTCTCCTCTCCTCTCCTCTCCTCAGTTCTTGTATCCTTACATTCATTTGCTACATATACCATGACAAATACTACAAAACATATTTTTTGGTCTCTCGGTTTTAGAGGCTGGAATCCAAGATAAATGTCACGTTTGTTATTTCATCTGAGGCCACTCTCCTTGGTCTCTCTCTGTATGCATTCTCTTTCCCAATTTCTTCTTCTAACAAGGATTGCAGCTATATTGATGCCTTGGTTACTTTCCTCTCGTTGCTGGAATGAAAACCCCAACACCCAGAATGAAGGAAGGAAAGGTTTACTTAACCCACAGTTACTGGAGGTTTCAGTCTATACTCAGCTGACTCCAAGACAGACTGGCACATGACAGAGGGCATCAGTTCATGGCAGCAGAAGGCAGAAAGACTGCAAGAGCAAATGGGAGGAGTAGCAACAATGAAAACAGAGGAGCAAGTCTGTCTGTGTCTCTCTTAGGTTGAATTCAGGCTATCTGCTCCAGACTGGGTGCAGCACTCATACCCATAATCCCAGCAGTACTCAGACCCATAATCCCGGTGTTTGATCATGAATTAATGACAAACTCTAGAGGTCTGGCCCATGACCGCAGAAGGCTTTGGTGGGATAGCTAGACACAAATCATTCAATTGGGTTAAGTCTCAAAAGAGTAGCTTTATTTTAGCTTTCTTTCCTCGTTATGACCCTGTCTCCACCATAGTCTCATTTTGAAGGTTTTTACGCATTTGGTACAGAGTCTCACTGTGCAGCTCAGAGTTGCTGTGATCTTGCTGTTTTTTAGCCTCCAAGGTGCTGAGATTACAGATGTGTGTCACCACACCTGGTCTAAGTTTTGAAATATTGCAGGTTGAAACTTCAGCATACAAATTAGAAAGGTCATAATTCCACCCATAACTATCCTTGTCCTGTCATGGCATGAGCTGATGTAAAAGATGACAGCCATGGAGCCCTTCGCTTTATTAAGCGTGGATCTAGGAGAGCAGAGCCATGCACAGACAAGTGAGGCAACTGTGGTTTTAAATCTAGAGCCATTTAAATTTTTTTATTATGTAATATATTTCATAAGATCAGAGGACCTTATTGACCTGTTATCATCTACAGCTATGTCCCATAACTGTTGCTAACCAAACCATCCATTGTTTTTTTTTTGTTGTTTTTTTTGAGACAGGGTCTCACTATGCAGTTCAGGCTGGCCTTGAGCTCAGTTTTGTAGCCCAGGCTGGTCTCGAACTCGCACCAATCCTCCTGCCTCAGCCTCCCGAGTGCTGGGATTACAGGCGTGAGCCACCACACCCGGCACCATCCATTGTTATTTAACCAAGAATTGATGAAGGGAAAATGCTAATGAGGAGCATCACAGGCAGCCCCCAGCTTGGAAATGTTTTCAGCCTTTTAAGAACCAAAGTTTGAGTAAATAGAAGATCCCTAAATTAAGTTTCATGGTTCCCTTAATTTTAGGAGAACATGAACGACAAAACTAAAATAGGTAGTTTTAGTGACTTCTTTTTGCCATTGTTTTTCACTCTTGAAGGCATTATCGTGAAGTTAATTTAATAAGGAAATTTTGAATCCTTGCTGAAGTTGATCAAAAACTGGTGTTTTAAAACTGATTTGTTTGCACTGAGCCCTCCTTGTGCCATCAGTTTAGGCAGTGTATATGGATGACTAGTTTTGTCTAGATTTTTGAGTCCTGACCCTAGTGCTATATTCAATTGAAGGAAAAAAATGTTGTTTGGGAAAACTGCACAGTTTTAAAGTTGAAAAAATTAGAATTCTGTCTTCTGGGAAATCTGACAATGATGTAGTCATACTTGAGTTCAGAACTCCTCACTTCTTTTCCAGACAATTGAAAGTCAAAGCAGAAGTTAGGAATGTCAGAAGGAAGATGTGCAACCAAAAAAAAAGGAAAAAGAAAGGAGAAAAGAAACTTCTCTTTCATTTAAGTTTAATGCCAGTGGAGTTTACTTTGTAAATACAAAACGATGTAAGAATGTTTTGACAAATAGTTTTTGAACAATTTTTCTAAAAGAGCTTAAATTTAATCACTGTAATGATTGCAAATGCTTCCAGCCTACATTTCTTTGCATATAATTCTTTCCTTTACCATCAGAAAAACTCATAAAGATTTCATGTAATTCTTCCCTCTATTATATATACAATGTGCTTCCAAAACATCTTTTTCTTATTGAGATGCCTTATGCTTTGATGTATTTTATGTCCATAGTTACACACACACACACACACACACACACACACACACACATGCACACGAGATGGTAATGGCTTCTGTACACTTGTAAACCTCTCATAAGCCAGCGTGTGTGCAATCCTTGATGTATACACTAGTTATGATATAAAGTCTGTGTGATGTGGTTAGAGCATGAAAAAACACCGTCCTCTAGAGATAATTATGAGCAGCAATTGTCATTTCAAGCCAGTGACCACGAACACAGTGGAGAGCTACACCTTATTCATTATATATTAACCACAGGACACTGTGTGCAGTGGACAGGATCAAGCTACCCGTGACAAGGAAGGTGACTTTTTCTCCCATCTCCATCTCCAAGACCATTCGCTCATCTCTGTTAAGACACCCATCGCGGTGTCATTCAACTTGTCTAGAAGACAGTGTTTACTGCTTTCTGTCCTTACAATACCACCTAAGGAAAGTGTGAACTTGGGTAGTTATCTAAAATGAAATTATTGCGGCCAGGGAGATAGCTCCGTGGCACAAGTGCCTCCCTGGCAAGTGCAAGGTCATGAGTTTGAACCCCGGTCCCGCAAAATAAATAAATAAATAAATACATACATACATGCATACATGCATACAATGAAATTATTAGATGTGGTAAAGTGGGGTTTTAAATTGCAGAATCTGACTTCCAATCTAATCATTAAAGCCTGGTGTGACCTCAGTTCGCTAGTGTGTCAGTGCTGGTTTCATGTTATCCAGTCTAAAGCCCTCCCTAGTACCATAGCCACATGCCTCTCAGGGTTGTTCTCTGAAGTATCCGGTACTGCTCATCAACCCCTGTTTCTTCATTACCATAATAATTACTTACTAATTTGTTTCTGTTATGGTTTGTATCTAGTTGCCCTCCCCACCCCAAAACCTCATGCAGTCATGGGTTGGGGCCTTCTAGAGTTTGAGATTAACTCATGATCCACTGGGATTATGAGTGATTCAGTGGTGGGATTATGGGTCTGTAAACTGCTAGGATTATGGGTGTGAGTGCTACCCCCAGCCTGAGGCAGAAAGCCTGAATATAATTTAAGAGCAACAAAGAGACAGACTTCCTCTCTGTTGCCATTGTTGCTGTTCCACCACCATGAATGGCTGCTCTCTGCCATTTGCCAGTCTGCCTTGGATCCAGCCAAGTATGAAACCTCCAGTAACAGTGAGCAAATAAGCCTTTCCTTTCTTCATTTTGTGTGTCAGATATTTGTCCCAGGAATGAGAGAGGAGTTCCTGAGACAGCTTCTTACCTTTCCCATCGTTCTCTACAATCTGCTGGTTTTCCTGTCCTATTTCTATCAAGTAGAAAATGGCTTTCTGTAGAATGTAAGTTCTTCTCACTCCACATATTTACCTTTCTAATCTCAACTATTTTAATTATCATTCATGGGTTGAATATTAAAAAATCTTACCTTAAAAAATCTTACACTAAGCTAAGTTTATGGAATTTAGAACTTTCCAACAACCAAGTTGCTCAAAACTTATTCCTTAGACCCTATTATACATCAGGCGTGTACCATGTTCTGCAGGACCTAACACAAAAGGCAGCACACTCCAATCTCTAAGCAACTTCCTACATTTTACTGTAAAAAAAAAAAAAAAAAAAACAGCAAAATAAGAGATTACTTTTAAGTGTAAGTAAACACTTTTAAGCTTTTAAGCTTTTCAGAGAGTCAGAATGAGAAGGCATTCAGCCCAGACAGTAAGCTTTTTATAGGTTCCTATCACTTTCACCGTATCTCTAATCTAGTCATTATAAATTGAGCATTAGAAATGTAGTCAATAATCAGAAGTAGAAAGAATCAGACAATAAACAGACAAGGAAAATATAATCAAGGTCAACAGAAATTGAGTATGGTTAGCAGAATCTCATCCATGAATGTGATTAATTATAATAGGTTAGAAACCTTAAGTGAGGAGTTAAAAACTGCAACATACAAGTTACAAAAGGAATCTCATCCTGAGAGCTTTATACTTGGAGTTACCTTTTGTAGTCATGACTACAGAATTGGCCAGTCTCCACTGATACTCATGATAAAGCAGCACCAAGTCTTGCAAGCCCAGAAACAAGCACTCACCCAAGGTGACAGGCAAGCTACAATTAGGAAGGATAGTGCAACAACCCCTGTGAGCCACAGGCATAGGTCTGATTTCTCTTAATGCATAAGCACCTGGGAGGACTTGGAAACAGATACATCAATGGTGACATGAGTAGCTCCCATACTAGTAATTATTTTGTAAAACTGAGGATAATCTGTATTTTGTTAAACTTTTCATAACATTTAAGAACCAAGATTTAGTAGATAAGTTGACAGATAAATCTTTTGGTTACTATTTAAATATGTAGTTTAGTTTAAAGCAATAATATTTAAATTAAATGGCGAGTAAGAACTTGCTCATTAGCAAACCATCAAATCTTTCCTTTTTACTGCTTTTCAGATTTATTTAAAATGCTTAAAAACTTTTATTCGTTTCTCCATTTATATATTAGATATATTTTTAACCCATCTGTATTAACTTCATAAATTATTACTTTAAATATTTAAAGAAATTCCATTAACAAAATTCTTAAAAGACATCACTATTTTTAAGAAAATAAAAAAATGGCAAAAAATAAAAAATAGAAATGATACAGAATTTCAATTAAAAAATGATAGGAATTCAAAAATAGTTGTTATATTGCATATTGTTGTCTTCAAGGTAGTTGTTCAGATTATCCAAGATCTGCATGTATAAACATCATGTCTACATAAGAGTCTGAAAGAGTAAATAAAATCCATACAGTATAGTAGACAATGTGAAAGGAAAAGAAACTGTGAAAAGGGAAGAAACAACTCGGGTGAGTGAAAGGAGAGAAGAAAAGAAAAAAAAGTAGAGAAGAGGAGAGGAGGGGAGGGGAAGGAAGGGAAAGAAAGGCAAGGAAAGAAGAGCCAGGCAAATAACTTAGAGGATTAAGATACCTTCAGGCAGGCACAGGGACCAGGGAGTCAATCCCCAGGCCTGCTGTGCTGGCCCAGCCCCCAGGGCACACTGAGACAGCAGTTGAGACTGGGCATGGTGGTACACCTTTTTAATCCCAGCTCTCAGGAGGCTGTAAAGAGCTGCAACACTACAAGTCCAATTTAGTAGTGAGGCCCTGAACACCCTGTAGGTCCTACCCTAAAAACTATTTTTAGAAGAAGAAAGAGAGAGAGAGGAAGGGAGAGAAGGAAAGGAAAGGAAAGGAAAGGAGAGGAGAGGAAAGGAGAGGAGAGGATAGGAGAGGAGAGGAAAGGAAAGGAAAGGAAGGGAGGAAGGGAGGTATAGAATGAGACAAGGAAAAAAGGCTGTAGAAATACAACACTACAATTTTGTAAATGGTTCAGTTAAAAAATATCAGTGTAACAATGTGGAATTGTTCTCTTTTTTAATATTTTATAGGGGTTTCAAAGTTTAAAATATCAACAATTGATAGAAAAATACCTGTTTCATGTTACATCTAAGGCGTTCGATATTCAGAAAGAGAGCGATGTTAAGTTCAAGTGCCTAAGTTATAGGGAAGAATATCATTAGGCTTCTCTTCTGGATGGTTAACAACTTAAGTTGGAAGTCCAAATAATTAGACAAAAAAGAAGGGCTACAAGGATAGCCAATATTTTGGCTCTAGTCCTTCAAGGTCAGTGAGAACACAGAACATAAAAGAACCTGCACTGTAACTCAGTGGAGTCCCAAATTTCCTGTTCAAGGAGATTATGGGGCCACAGAGGAAAGTGATCAATGATGTACAGTGTGCCTAAGGAAAGTCACCTAGAGAGAAAACATTCTTTCAGGCTTCCACAGAGAGTAAAATGGTCAAGCAATGTCCGTGATTCATCCAGATGGCTGACACTGACAAAAGTTTTGCAAACCACAGTACGTGGTTTCAGGGTAAACCCTGAGGGGACCTGACTGACCTTGTCAGCTACAAAGGTTACATATTCTAGGTCTTGCTTTATCATAGTCTTAACCATCCAGAAGAAAAGTCTAACCACAAGGTATAAAAAGGAAAGCCATACTAATATGCTGACTTGTAAAAGGTTCAAGTCAAAAGCCCTTGATAATGCCAGATGGGCGGACAGTCTAGTACTTAGACAAGAAATCATGTCTGCATCTTGTACTCTGAACAACTATGGTAAAGACAACATTATGCAATGTATTAACTACTGTAAAAAAATAAAAATAAAAGATTTCTATCTACTTTCTTTTCCAGTAGATTTAGTTTTCTATTTCAATATTTAGATCTTTAATCTATTTTTATTTCAGTTCATAAAGGTAGATATGGTTCTAGTTTT
>PVJA010012287.1:39293-52509 GCA_004027025.1 Myocastor coypus
TTTTTTTTTTTTTTTTTTTTTTTTTTTTTTTTTTTTTTTTTTTTTTTTTTTTTTTTTTTTGCCAGTAGCATGGCGACATTATTATAGTTGCTCTCAAGTCAGGAATTGTGATGCCCCCTGCCTTGCCTTTGTTGCTCAGAATTACTTTTGCTATTCTAGGTCTGTCCTATTTACAAATGAAATTTAGAAATGTTTTCTCCAGTTCTATGAAGTGTCACACTAACAGAACAGTGTGACAGAAAAAGAAGCGAAGAAGAAAGAAAGCATCAGTAGCTGGTGAGAAAAAGTTAGTCTAACAAACATTCAATTTTAGATACCGAAATGGAGGAAAGCTTGAGGGAGAAAATACTCAAAGAAATAAGAGTTCAAGCTTTTCTAAGTGTCATAAAACATTGACACACAAAACCAAGAATCCAAAAGAATAAAAGAGCCAAGCAGAATCAAATTCATGAGAATAGAGAAAAAAATTCACCAAGCTCACAGAAGGAAAAGGTTGAATAAAATAAGACTAAACTATCCCCAGCTTTACATCATAAACAGAGCATAACAGAAAAGAGAAGAAATTAATTAATGAGCTTTATCTTTAAAAATCAATAGAGAATTCTATAATCCGTAAACATGCCATTCAAAATCATGGTAAAAGAGAGAAATTGTCAAGTAAGCGATGTCTGAAAGAAACTGCAATCAATAGATTTATAAAAAATGATACAGAAAGATCTTTTCGGTGAAATAAAATCCAGTAAATACCTCAATGTATATTGACCCAACCTGCGGGTCAGCACACGGGTTCTCACCTGGGGAAGGAGCGGGGATTATGACAAAGACAGGGCAAGAGACACGAGAAATGGAGACAACACAGGATTCTGATCAAGTCTCGTTTATTTAAAGAGGCGCTCTGGTATATATATAGTGCGGCAATGAGGTAATTTCCGCTTGTGACATCAGCATGAATCCTAGGCAACGGTGGCGACCCGGAAACACGTCAGCAGGTATCCAAGGCAACGGGGGAGGATTTAAAACACGTGATTTATGGGAAAATAGCAAGGGGTAGGAAAATAGAAACCTAACTAGAGGCTGTCGCGAGATGAGGCTGTTGCAAGATGATGATGTCATTACAAAATGGATGACAGCATTTTGGGCTCCCACAGTATATAATGGAATAAAGAATATTGGAATTGGAAAACATGTGGACAAATATAAGAAATTATTTATCAGGTTTCTTACAAAAAATGTGACAGTTCAAAGAAAAATAAGAATATCACATGACAAATGTAGAAATAAAATATATGATATATATATTGCAATAAAAGCACAAAGTACAGGAGTGTAGAAATATACTACTGCAAGCTTCTTAATTATACCTAGCATGATACATATGCTTTAAAAATAGAGTATGACAAGCTAAAGAAGCATATATTTTATAATTTTATTATTTTGATAAGAAATAACTGAGACAGCTTCAGAACATGTTACTAGGATTGCCACAATAACTAATACAATGTACATTGTTGTCTTCATAATAGTTGTTCAGAGTACAAGATGGAGACATGACAACTTCTCTAAACACTATTGGTACAAATATTTCTTCTCATTGAGCTAAGATAAAGTAGTTGTATGCATAGTTCAATATTTCATACTGAAATTTTGTAGTGGGTTATCAGCAGAACTGGCATTTTCAGAAACTTTTATAGCTCAGCATACTTATCTGGCTTTACTTTTTATGCCTCATGGTTAAACATTTCTGCTGGATGGTTAAGGCCAAGTTAATGCAAGATTTTTATAACGAAAACATGTAATTTTTGTATCTGACAAGACCAGTTAAATCCCCAGGATGTACCTTGCAACCAACCATGTACAGCATTTTGTGGAACTTTCATCAGTGTCACAAATCTGGATGAGTCGTGGCCATTGTTTGACCAGTTTGCTCTCTATGAAAGCCTGAGAGAATGTTTTCTCTCTAGATGACTCTCCTTAGGCACAATATACATCTCAGATACTTTTCCTCTGTGGCCCCGTAATCTCCTTGAACAGAAAATTTGGGAAACCACGGAGTTATAGGATGTTACAGAACAGGTTCTTTTACATCCTGAGACCTCACTGACCTTGAAGAGCCAAGGCCAAAATATTGGCTATCCTTGTAGCCCTTCTTTTTCTCTAACTTTTGATCTGCAAACTTAAGTTGCTAACCCTCCAAGAGAGAAGCTTAGTGATACTATTACTCTATAACATAGGTACTTGAGCTTAACATCACTGTCTTTCTTAATATCAAATACCTTAGACAGCATAGACCTAGGAAAATCTCAAACTACAGAAATTAAAAGCAAAGGGGTAAAGGAAAGAAACAGAAATCTGCAGCTACACTTGAAAATGTTACAATACCTCTCATTTCCACGTAACTGACAGAAGAACTAGGAGGAAATTAATACTAATATAAAAAGTATCAGTTTAAATAACAGAGGCTAATTAACAAATGTCAATACAGAGTGTGGTCATTGCCTTGGCCACAGGAGACGCATATCAGGCTGAGCTTCTGTTGGTTTAGCATTCATTTCGCTCTCTGCACCACTGCGCACAGGCAGAATGGCCCATAAGCAGCTTTACTATTCAGACAAGTATTTCAATGAGCACTATGAGTATTGGCATGTCGTGTTGTCCAGAGAACAGCCCAAGCAAGTACTCAAAACTCACGTGATGTCTGAAGAGGAATGGAGAAGACTTGGTGTCCAACAGAGTCGTGGCTGGGCTCATTACATGATTCATGAGCCAGAACTGCCTATTCTTCTGTTCAGATGACCTCTTCCAAAAGAACAAAAATGAAATATATCTTGGATCAACAATTAACTCTTTTTCAAATTTAATGTATATGTGTATATAAGGTTTTATTTGAAAAATGTGCAAATCATTCTTCCATACTTGTATATGAGCCGTGTTCTTCACAGCAACAGAGCTCAGTTAAATGCAAATACAAGTAAGTTATTGGAAGGCATAAGACATTTATCCTACAGTTTTTCTCTTAATAAATATGCATGTTTGATATTGCCTGTTTTTGTTAAATAAAGTTTGAATATTACATTTAAAAAAACAAATATCGAAGCCGGGCGTGGTGGCACACGCTTGTAATCCCAGCACTCGGGGAGGCTGAGGCAGGAGGATTGGTGCGAGTTCCAGACCAGCCTGGGCTACAAAAGTGAGCCCAAGTCCAGCCTGAACTGCATAGCAAGACCCTGTCCCAAAAAGACAAAAAGAAAAAAAAAAAAAAAAACAAGTATCAATTCAGTGGCAGAATTCATACTTTTTTCAAGAATAAGGGCAATGTTCACCTGTATAAATTTTACTAATCAGCTAGGAGTGTAGCTCAGTGGTGGAGTGATGACTTGCCTGTGTGAAGTTTTGTGTCTAATCCTTAGCATTACAGAGAGAGCGAGGGAGTGAGAGAGAGAGAGAGAGAGAGAGAGAGAGAGAGAGAGAGAGAGAGAGAGTCATGTTCAACCACAAAAAGTTTCAAAACTTTGAAAAGATTGTAATTACATAGTATATGTTTCCTAGCTGAAAGGGAACTGAACTACAAATCGACAACAAAAAAACTATCTGGGAATTTCCAAGCCTTTAGAATACTGTCAGTCAGTTGACTCCAAATCTCCATGCTCTCTGCCAAAAGATATCAAATCACAAAGTAGTGCAAATAAAAAAATCACAGAAGGCTAGCAAAGAATAGCACAAATGAGATTCCACTAGTATTGTAATATTTTGAGTGTGAAGAGTAAGGAGGAAAAGAAGTTGAAATAGAACTCCCAGAAAGACAAATTCTAATGCTGAAGTACCAAACACTGAATATAGTTCTCAGAATTGATCATTCATGACACTGAAATTGGAAAAGGAGCTGTAAAGTGATCAAGATTAGAAGTGGCAGTCTGAAAGAACCATTTCCAGCAAAGTCAAATTAATAGTGTAAGGGTTGTTTTCCTCAGAAACCAAATAGTGAAAGAACAGTGGAACCTGTGGAACCCATGTGTGGTCCACACATGTAGGGTAGGATCTCCCACCACCAATATCATACATGAAGGCACTATATTACACTAACCTGCAAAAGTGAAGAAGATGCTCTTGTCCTGGGATATTGTCCACAAAATGCATAATAGGAAACAATTTTTTTAAAGAATAGTATAATTATTACAAGTAAAAAATAGAAAATATGACCCAACCTAAAACAATTAGCTCATAAAAATTCTACCGTTAAATAAAACCATGATTTCTGATGGCATAATATATGATAGCAATGGTAACACAATAATTCATAATGAATTATATGTCCTAAGGAATCATCTGAGGATATGAAAAAATAACATTTAATGAAATGTTTCATAACTAAAACAAAAAAGGAAAGAAGAGTATCAAATAAGATTTCATAGATCAAACTCAAAAAAGGATAAAAGAAAGTAATATCAGAAAAAATAAAGCAGAGGATACTCAGGAAAATAATTGATCCAAATTAAAACATTAACAAACATTATTGAAGAAAAAAAAGGAAAATATTTACAAGAATAAAAATGTCTTTTTTTAAGAGAGAAGTAAAAATGTTCAGAGATAAAGTGGTTAAAATGTAAATCCAGTAAAGATGACCCAAATTATATATTATTGTACTCCCTGAAGAAGAAAATAAAAATGAAAGAGAAGACAGAAAAAATAATTTAAAAATAGAAGAATTCTGAAAGGACTGCATGCATATTTTTTCTACAGAGGTTTTATTAAACAATAAGCCGTCTCCAATCAAAATGATAAAAAGATTAATGACAAATGTTTCAGATATTTTTGTGAAGCCAAGACGAAAACAAAAATGAGGCTGAGAAAAGACTATAATATATACATGGCATGGTTCGTGCCCAGATATCCCCCATCATCCCATGCTGTCTTTTCCAAGGGACCAGACTTTTCAGAGGCAGCTGATCTACAATCTGTAATAGATTCGTTGTCCAGTGCTAGAACTCAGG
Organism: Myocastor coypus; assembly: GCA_004027025.1. Taxonomy (NCBI): domain Eukaryota; kingdom Metazoa; phylum Chordata; class Mammalia; order Rodentia; family Myocastoridae; genus Myocastor; species Myocastor coypus. The sequence goes on from PVJA010012287.1 coordinate 44,282, forward strand.
GTGTGAGTACTGTGCTGTCTTAGGACGAGTAGCCCACATACAACATGGGTGAAGCAAAGAGGCTTCTTGCCCCCTTTTGCTGCTGCTGCTGATTTTGCTGTCTTTCACCACTGCAAATGGTTTCCCCTGTGCCATGCCACCCTACCTTGGAGCAGGCGGATTATAGACTGAGAACTCCACAAGCTGTGAGCTAAATTTTGGGCATCAGGTAGTTTGTCTCAGCAACAAAAAAGTAACCACAGCAAGGCATATCTTGTTCTCACAAAATGAAAACAATGCAACTAAAAAATACTAGCTTTTTTACTTTAAAAGTTATTGGATGTGAGACAAAATATATCATTTAAAATTGACAAACCTTATAGTAAGTCCTAAAACTATAAAGTTCATTGCCAGAACAAAAAAGACAAAGTCTTAAGTACAGAGGAAAAAAACTCTTAAAAGACAACAAAAAATGGTAACACAATAAATACAGCATAATATACCCAGTAGTTATATCGGGACTCCCTCCTGTCCCTCTCTCAAAGAGGAGCTTTTTTTACCCCAATAAATATATTTTACTCTCACCCCCACTCCCTGTTTGTTCCTAAAATTCATTCTTTGGTTTTAAAGAACACAAACTCATCCTAGTTACTTTTCCGGCTGGGAGATCATTTTTCCCCTGGATCATTTTGGAGGTCATCCACCACAAATCAGTTTTTCTCCCCTGTATCATTTGGAGGTCCCACTTAGATCATGGGACAGAGGGTGCATGATTATGCACTGGAAGACATTTAATCCATACACTCTGAAAAAGAGCTGTTTAATATTTTTCTGCACATGTGCATGGCCTGCATACCCCTAGAGCCAAAATGGAATGTAGAGGCAGCCTGCTTCTGCAAAGCAGTATGATCAAAGGGACTATGTCTTCATTGAATTTTGTGTTGAAGACATAAAGAAGTTAATGTCAATTATGAAAAACCCAAATCACTTTCAGTTGTCTTGGAGTAAGTGATAATTTTAAACATTTAAATGCAATTGATATTTTTCTCTGTATTGATCCAAGTGATTACAAGCATAAAATAACAGACAGATCAATTTTATATTGTTTATGAAAAGGAGTAGCTAGCCAGTTATGGCCTAGATTAGCAAAAGAAAGGGTGAAGTGTGGACTTCAATAATTGGAAAGACTGGGAGGGTGATTCTAATAAAGACATACCTAATTTTGATCATTGCTTTTGATCAGAGATGATGAGCAACATGGGCAGTGATGAGGATGTAGATTTTCCAGATGCAGCTGGAGCAGATGATGATTCACAAGACCATCATGACGAAAAAATGCCAGATCTGGAATAAGCAAATGTCATCACCTGAATTTTGAAAAAGAAAATAACTTTGCTGCAAGATTTCATAATTGAGAGAATTCCTGAGTTGATACCTCTAAAGGCAGATGCTATATTTGCCTCCTTTGATACATTTTTCAAACCTGTTTGTTCCCCACTCCCTTTAAGGGGCAATTTCAAGTCACCTGAGGAAATATTCTTCTTCATGAACATTTCCCAGACTTTCGTTAGCTGTTGAGGTCATAGACAATACAGCAATTGTGATAATAATAATAAATTCACTGAAAAAGAAGGGGGTGTGTATGTGTGTGCATACATGTATATGTGTGTAGTGGCTTTATCATAATTCTAAAACTACTTCAGCCAGATGTGATGGTGCATGCCTATAATAAATCCAGCACCTAGGAGCCTGAGGCAGGAGGAGCATCATGAGTCTGAGGCCACCCTGGGCTACATAGTGAAACCTTATTTCAAAAAGCCCCAACATATTTAAATTTTTAAAAATGATTCATATGCTGATAACACTGAATGACTGAATACTAATAATCAGCAATGTTGTATCAGAGACTAGCCCCTCACTATGGAGGAAAGCCTGGAGAATAGCCATACAACTGGGTATTTGCAGTAAAAAAAAAAAAAAAGGTTGATGCCTGTGAAACATCAGGCAATGAATCGGTTAACATCAAAACACCATACAGAGGAGGAACCTCAAGAGCACACATGCCATGCTTCCACTGATAGTAAATTATAAACTAGGAAAAATGATGGAAGAAGCCAGAATAAAGATCCCTGGATGGGGTAAGGGTTAGAGGCAGGGGCTGCAGAATTTGCCTTGGACAAGAGTATAGTGAACTTTCTATAGAGATGAAAATAGTTTTAGTCTTGACATGGATTACACAAGTTCTACATTTTTAAAATTCACTGAAGTACAAGACTGCATTCCAACTATGTGCAGATTATATCCCAATAACAAATTAAAAGAAAAACGAGTGACTGGGCCTTCTAAGCTGAGTGTGACAGTGATCTGCTTGGTAACAGCACCACCAAGGTCCGTATCAGTGAACCAATGCTTGTAGAACACCCAGCAAACTGGGAGGCTCTTCCCGTCCCACTGGGGTGCAATGGTTCATGCAAATGCCTCTGACTCTCGCCTGTTCTTTACCCCTGCTGGCAGAACAGCCAGTGTGACCAGCTGCATGCTTATCATTGTGAAGGCAGCAGTGTTCTAAAGGATCCAGAATACCGTCCAGCTGATCACCATAATGAGACACGTAAGCCCACAGCTGAGGCAGAAGCAGCGTGACTTTTCCTTTCTGGGAGGCTGTTCTACCACAGGCAAGTGTCCCGTCTCACACAATGCAGTGACACAACACAAATGCCCTTTAAGACAATGTTCTGGCCTCACTTGAAGTTTTGCACACCTCATGAGTGGGAATGGCATAGCAAGGAAAGTGAGTGTCTTCTGATGTAAAACTAGACCAAGAAATAGCTCATTTAAGAAATCTATGACACTACATGTCAGAGGTATCTTTTATCAAGTTTCTTGTTTCAGAACTTTTGTTTGTGGCCGGCTCAGCCTACCCTGAGGGCAGGGCTGGCACAGCATGTGGTGCCGGCGATCGAACCGCGGTCCCTGAAGCCGCCTAAGCTTTCCTAAGCACGCGCTTTAGACCACTGAACCATCCTGCCGGTCTCCTTATCAAGTTTCTTTAATCAACAATAGCAATTTGCCTGGGCATGGTGGCACAGATCTGTAACTGCACCACTCAGGAAGCAGAGGCAGGAAAAGAGAAATTAAGGGAGGAAAAGAGAAATTGAGGGGGGAAGGAGGGAAGGAAGGAAGGAAGGAAGGAAGGAAGGAAGGAAGGAAGATCAATTTGCTGAGTAAGTTGTTACATTTGGCATTGTCTGATCTGTGGCTTCTCTGTGTCTGATGCTTCTATTCCTTGAACAGAAGTATGCAGAATATTTTTCTAAAATACCACATTTCAGCTTTACGTCTGCATTACTGTTCCATAATCATCTAGATTCCAATACCTTAACTATACCAAAGTATATTTTTTCTAAAACATTTTATGTTTAAATTTTCTTGCTGCTACACTTGACTTTGTCTTAAATAATAATAAAATTTTCCAGCACACAAAAAATATACAAATAAAAATTCATTACAGTTTTGTATTATGAGTATATGAGTCTTAGAAAAGTGGTACAGTTTTGACACATTTACTGCAAGTCGCAAATATTTCATATCAGAGCAAGAAGATCAAAACTATTTCAATGTAACTCTAAAGCAGAAAGCTGAGATAAAAAGAAAAAAATCACATTAAATAAGCATTCAGATTTTGCATGGGTATTTGTCTGTTTGATGATCTTTTACTGTTATGATACATCTCATTCCTTTCCAACAAGCCAATCATGCACTCAGTAACTGGGTTTTTCTATATTCCACACAACTTCACACTTTCACACTTCTACAAAGTGTCTTCTTCTGCAGATTTCTCTTTCTATCATTTTACTTAGTAGTGACAAAACTAAGGTAATATTTTTCCATACATTTTTCCCATATAGGTAGTGCTCTGAACAACCATAGCAGCACATCCTGCCTATTAAAGAGGGGAGGAGAGTGGTGAGGCAAACAGCTCTAACCGGCACCACTGGAATTATCCACTAGATGTCAGTCAAGCAGTTAACATCCGCTTACATTCTTAATCTTGACACAAATTGAAAGTTCAGAAAATCTACCCCTGATTCAGTATGAATATGCCCTACCACAAGGATGCCAGGAATTGCCCACAACATGAACAAAAAGCCTTGTGACTAGACCTTCGGTCTTGCTCAAGGAGGACTCTGGCCATCAGAGTCTGCAATGCAGGCTTTTTCCAAGTAGCGTGATTAGTTAAGGGCAGCTGTGGTTTCAGGGCATTTGAGGTGACACTGATCAGTTCATAACAGAGACTATGGCATTGTTTCAGAGAGTGATGTCTTAAAAGATGGAAGAAAAAAAGAAAGTAGAATATTTGTTACACATGTAACAGAATATTTCAAGATCATTGCTAGGGTTTGTGTCTAGTTATCCTCCCAAAGCCTCAGGTAGTCATAGGGAGGGAGGGGGCTTCTAGAGTTTGTGATTAATTCACAAGCCAATTCTGGGATTATGGGTGTGAGTGCTACACCCACAGATAGCCTGAATGTAATGTAAGAGACAGAGAGGCCTCTTCTGCCACTGCTGCTGCTCCTCTCTCTCTCTCTCTCTCTCTCTCTCTCTCTCTCTCTCTCTCTCTCTCTCTCTCTCTCTTTCTCTCTCTCTCTCTCTCTCTCTCAGCTGTTTTGCTGTTTTCCACTGCCATGAACTGCTGCTCTCTGCCATGAGCCACTCTGCCTTGGAGCCAGCAGAGTATGGACTGAAACCTCCACAAACTGAGCTAAATAAATCTTTCCTTCCTTAATTCTGAGCCTCAGGTATTTTGTCCCTACAATAAGAAACAAAAACTGAGATAATCATGCATATGATGCAAAAAAATTGACTTAAGAAAACAAAACATCTTGGTTTGTTGCTATCAAAACTCCATGAATTTGTTCTGTCCTTTTAGACATCTGATATACTATTCTCAGTAAAATCTAATGTGTAAGAAAGTTCTTATAGGAAAAATGTCATGTAAGGTGCATATAGCAATAAAATGACTTCATGTAGTCATCAGATTGTCTCTGTGTAATGCCATGTGTTCATTGTCACCAGGACTCATGTTGGAATTCTTGACAATAAGACCAATCTCACCATGAATGACATTGAACATCACACACAATTCCTAAATAAGTGTGGTAGGCAAAATAGAAATAAGGCATATAAAGAATTTTAAGAAAGATTTGGTTAAGGGGCTGGGCAGATAACTCAGTAGTTTAAGCACCTGCCTGAAAGGCAGAAGGATCCCTAGAAAGTGCAAGGACCCAGGTTTGAATCCTAGTACAGCATAACATGCTAGCCCCAGGCACTGAGCTGGCCACCAAAACTGTGTGTGGTGGTGCACACCTGTAATCCCAGTGCTGGAGAGGCTGAGAAAGGAGGATCACTGCATCTGAACAGTGCAGTAAAACTTTATACCAAATAAACAGATGATAATCGATAGCTAGATCAACAGACAGATGACAGACAGACAGATATTTTTACAGAAAAAAATTTTGGTTTAATCAAAAGTAAAATTAAGAAACTAAATCAGGCAATCCAAAATTTTTCCCAGCTGTGTAATTTTTACAATTGAGTGACACAGTATTTCTTCATCTCAAAAGAAAAAAAAGAAAAGAAAGAAAACTGTTGACAGTAAGTAGTTGATTGTAATGTGTTGTTCTTAAAGACAGACAAAAGTAAATACACTTTGTCGATTATATTAACTCAACCATAAGTTAGATCCCTGGCTTCCCCTGGATAATGGTTCATGATTTTTGCTCCCCCCCTCATGCCCAGTGCGAGTTAAGGGTTCTTTTACAGGGCTCTCTTTGTGTCGTCTCAACCGCCGTCCCTCCTTTCCCAACCCAGGTCATCATTTCTTCACTCCTACACTCCCATGTCACACAGGGTCCTCTCAGAAGAAATACTGGCTCCAAGATTCAGTAAGACCCAACTCAGCCTAAATGCTGCTGCAGATAATTCAGCCTGGGGAGGACTTGTCTTTCTATGTGTTTCCAATGAGTCAGCAGGAGCGTATGACACCTTCAGTGCTACAAGCACCACCCACCGAGGCTGAGGTCCACAACATGACATCATGGCTCAGCTGTAAATAGGACCCTGTGGGCCACTCGTGCATAGAGGAGCAAAAAGCAGAGCTTGAAGTTCTCAGGTGGTAGCTCCAGCAGGCACTCTTAATCCCAGTATCATCCAGGCTCTTTCTCTTTGCACGCTACTCATAGAATCTTGTGTTCATTCAGTTCAAAAAACATCTTTCAGCATTTTCCACATCATGGAAATAAAGCTGTAAAAAACAGGCAGATGCTGTCTGTTCTCCAAGAATCAAAAGTCTAGTATTCAACACTGATGAATTAAAACACAGAAGGTTCTAAAGAGAATTTTTTTTTTTTTTTTTTTTTTTTTTTTTTTTTTTTTTTTTTTTTTTTTTTTTTTTTTGTCTTTTTGAGACAGGGTCTCACTATGCAGTTCAGGCTGGCCTTGAGCTCATTTTTGTAGCCCAGGCTGGTCTCGAACTCATATCGATCCTCCTGCCTCAGCCTCCCAAGTGCTGGGATTACAGGCATGCGCCACCACGCCCGGCTCTAAAGAGAATTTTTTTGTTTTTTGAAATCGCTAAAAGGAATGAATAATTGCAGCACAAAGCAAGTAGTACAGTCACCAATGCAAAGAGGACATAATGCTGTGCAGCACAGGCTGTATATTCTCCCAAATAAAATGCCTTGCTTCCAGGGATCTAGATACACTCATCAATCTGTTTGTTCACATGCTACTTTGAAATTCAAGGAACCTACAGAAAATATTACTCAGAGAACAGATTCTGTCCCTCTGTTTTTATTCTTATCTTCAGTTTTGTTTCCTAAAACACCTTGTCAAATTGTGTCAGTTGCAACACAGAAAAGAGAGTTCTGGAATGCAAGGCCACCCCTGCTCACTTTGTAGTGCCCATGTTAGTCTCCCCAGGAAAGACTTCAAGTAGTGAATCCTGGAAAGCCTCAGTCAATCCCGCTGTCCCTCTGCACAATACAGGAAAGTCAAAACCGGCTCTTAGAAGGAGGTGTTTATTAAGCCAAGAAATGAGCTCTGTAAGGGGATATGGAGAGAAATGACACAAAATACAAGGTAATGTAAGGTTTGGTAAAGGGAAAGCAGAGTTTTCAGACCCACTGGAATAGCTGGAATATTTAGAGCATGCGGCCCAGCACGTCACATTTCTAAGTGGCCTTTGCTTGCTTCATCAGGAGCACAGCTTCTCCACCAGCGTGACTTCCAGAAGGGAGACGAAGGGCTGATGCGAGCGAGGGACGACTTGGACAGGGAGAACAGCCAAGCCCAAGCCCCCACTTCTGGGCTGCACTCCAGGCCTCAGAGGTGCGGGTTAGTTTCCTCTAACGCACTATATTTTCTCATAAAGACTTGTTTAAGCAGGGTGGGCTACAGACTTCCCTAGGCTGAGGGCCTGCTTTGCACAAGAAAACATCTAGGCACTGAGCAGACATCACCTGAGTTAATTCCGACATCCTGTGAGGCCCTCTAGGATCCCTGCTTTGCAGTGGAAGAAACTGACTCTCAAAACTTAAGTTCCGGCCCAGCGGGATGGCTCAGTGGTCTAAAGCACCTGCTTGGGAAAGCTTGGGCGGCTTCAGGGACCGCGGTTCGATCCCCGGCACCACATGCTGCGCCAGCCCTGCCCTAGGGGTGGGCTGAGCCGGCCATAAAAATGAGTGAATAAACAAACAAAGGTTCTGTTATGGTTTATGTCTAGTTGTCCCCCCAAAGCCTCATGGAGTCATTGGGCGGGGCCTTCTAGAGTTTGAGACTTGATCCATGATCCCTGGGATTATGGGTTTTAGTACTGATGGGATCATGGGTGGAAGTACTTCTGGGATTATGGGTGTAGCCTAGGGCGGGAGCTAAGGTGGAGAGCCTGAATGTAATATAAAGAGAGACAGAGAGACAGACTGGAGCTCTAGCTGTTGCTGCTGCTCTTCTGCCGTGTTGGTTGGCTACCTCTGCCACCATTTTGTTGCTCTTCCGCCGCCATGAACTGGATGCTCTCTGCTCTGTTCCACTCAGCCTTGGGCCAGCCGAATATGGACTGAAACCTCCATGAACTGTGAGCTAAATAAACCTTTCCTTCCTTCATTTTGAGTGTTGGGTATTTGTCTCGGCAACGATTAAAAAGTAACTAAAACAGGTTCTGAAACAAGAAAAAAAAAAATAAAAATTTT